>JADRCO010000069.1:0-58654 GCA_021464525.1 Rhizophagus sp. LPA8_4_AMF | reverse complement strand
GGTTAACCGGTTTTTAACCGGCTAAGGTTTTTTTGGACGGTTCCAAGCTCTATTTTGGTGGATTTATTTACTACGACATCCTAATGTTCAGGATCTCGTTATAATATAAAATAGAAAATATGGGTAGCGTCGAAGTTTTTATTATGATTTTAAACGGATTCGTTGATCAGATTTTCATATGCGATCATATTAACGTAATTCCCTCAAAAGCGTATTCCAAAATCGATCCTGCAAATTATATAAAAAGGTGATGTACCAGTTAGTGAATCTTTTTATCTGCCTTGCTTGCGCAGCAAAAATTAAACAAAAAATTAAAACTGACCAAACTTACCATTATTTACATTATCAATATCACTAATCAAACGAACGAGTATATTTCACAAAGTAATAATAAGGTAGGTTGGTTTATTGTTCGGCTAGCTCCTTGAAACATGACATCATGATGTTAATCAATTTTCCTGCCTCTATAGATGTTCCAAAATAAAACGGATATTACTTTTCTTGTATCTCTGATTATCATCGTGTACAATTGACGCAGTGTAATTATTCACATGAATCTCGTTAAGGTTGGTTGCCGTAAGTAACAATTACTATGTTTTGAATTACAACCTAAGTGGGTTGTAATATTATAAACATAAGTTGTAAATCAGTTGTAACCATTACGCTATTGTGGTTAGCTAAAAGATGGCAATTCTGATTTACAACCATTATAATTACTTGATTTTTAGACTTACAACTATTTACGGCAACCAACACTAAATCTCGTCAGCACTCAGCAATAGAAACAAATTAGATAGATATTTTTCGAAAATGTGAGAGAGCAAAGAAATAAACATGATGCTGGAACTCGCATTAAATGGATAACTTCCTTCCTCTTTGAAAGCATCATATATTTCACTTGCTTCTCTAACCATTTTCCACTCACTTCTGAATTTAAAAAATTAATAGTTTCGCTAACGTTGGGATGATCATTTTTATTTTATTAATTACACTATTATATATACATAATATCTTGTAAATTTCTATACATATCTGACTTTTTCTCAAATATAATATTCTACCGATTTATACTGGCCGCTCATGGTGTTTTTTTCCGGATGATATGCAAATATATTGCTTTCCAACATTTCATTTAATACCCTCAACACTGCTAAACTATTTTTTAAATGCCAAATAGCTAAGCTAATTAGACTTTAACAAATCATTAAAGATACTCTTTCCTACTTCGTAATGTGAATCATTTGGATGGAGTCGTGCTGATTGAAATTTCTTCTCGATTTCGGTTAAGATTTGCTGTTTAATGACTGCAGAAAAAGAGCCAGTAAGAAGTAGAGTTGAGTAAATTTGATTGATGAAATAACAAGACTAAATTTGTACCTTCAAATTTTTGTCCAGTCAGAAAGTCATCTGCCACAGTCTTCAGATCTACAATACGACTCCCAACTAAATCAAATATTTTTTTCACATCTACTTCCTTGATATTGTGCTTCTTAATCAAATATTCCATCGATTCTTCCTTGTTAAGGTCGCCAATTTCTATTACAGGTTTTTTGCACATGACCAGGCACTGCGTGCTAAATAAGAATTATGATCAGTAAGCAATACTATTTTTTCAAGAACACAAAAATCATGTCAGTACTTACATTCCATTTTCTGAGATACACTCCCTTCGCTGCTGACAAATACAGTGATGTATTTTTGATCATTGGCACTGTGCTTTGCATCGTCTTGTAGAATGTTGAGAATATCTGGATTTTTGTGAACCAAGTGACTAACATTGTCATAAATGATAACCGTTGGCTTATTATGCTTAGCTTTGTACATTTCACTAGCATGATTGAGAGCTCTTATGGCGCTTTTCCATTCGGAAGTTTTAGGTTTATCTACAAAATGAAAAAATAAGAATCAAAATGGTGGTTGTCAACTATAAAGCAGCGATAAAAACTTACCACTCATTTTTATATTTGCATCAGTTGTCCGATAAAAGAAATATGTATCTCAAATGCGAAATTAATTGCTTTTTCAAATGCTTCACCTAACTCATTAGAATTGGCAGGAATATCAATGTATATAACACCGCACTCAACCTCATTTGAGGAGATCCTAGTTAATGTGGTTCCCCCACATACCACATAATATGATGATTGATTTCTAGTCGATTAAGGCGATCTACAATTATAGGTTGGGAAAAAAACTCATCATTTGAAATTCCACAGCAGGCCGAGTTCCCTTTTCCACAATATTGTTAAGATGACACTGATTACACTTGTTTAGAAACCAAGCTTCCTATAATGAAGCCAAAAAAAAGATATTGAAAGGGCCACTACGATAGGAACGAAAATAGACCCTTCTGAAGAGATGTGAAGAGATGAAGAGCTTGTTAATGATTTTGGGAAATAAAAATAAAAAAAAAATGTATAACATCAAAAGCATAAATATCAACATAAATATGAATATATATTTTTTGCATTGTACTCGATGATTATGAATGATTTTGGAGGAAGACATTATAAAATCAAATATAACGGTTTGAAAAGAAGTTTGAGAAGTTTGAGGGGGTGCTTGTAAACCTTTCTGAATACATCGTGACTAATACAGCAATAATATAGTTCCCTCTAAAAAAATAATGAATAATACGGCTTTATCATTACTCATCTTCGGGAATATGATATTATAAACTGATCTTATTTGCTATTTATAACAATTAATTGTGTCGGATCGGAGATGTGTATTTTTAAACTAAAAATACGTTTGATAAAAATAGTTTAAAAATTATTATTTCATAAACAATTCTAAAATTATACTATTCCTGATATAGTCGATATGAGTGAGACAGCGGTTTCTCCTGTGTAATGTAATTTACTCAATGCTCATAATGAGTATAAAAATCTAGAAATTAGATCAGCGATCATGGAGTCCGAAGGACTATATATTTCTACACAATGTCCTGTTCGTTCGGCAAAAGTGTCATTCTTGATATATAAAAAGATGAATCATATCAAAAACTATATCCAAGTTTAATCTTTTTCCCCAATCAAACACAAAAAAAAAAAATATTATAATTATTGTTTCATTCTAACTTTTTAAGAATAAATTAAAAAAAGAATTTTACAAATATGGATTATCATTCATGAAGCACGCAATGAAAATTGTCGTCATTAGACAACAATGATGAGGAGAAAACTTATAAGTATTTTAAAATTTGATTCAAATAAAAAAAAAAAAAAATTTAGGGTAAACAAATAATTCAGGGGTTAAAATAATGCTTATTAATAAATATATTTTTTTTTTTTTGATTACAATACGCTAAAGATTATATTCTACTCATAATAATATGAAAATTTAATACAGTAATATGTATTATTCAAAAAAAAGGACATGAATAAAATTACTAAATTTCATGCATTTTTCACATTTACTTGTTAAATAAATGTATTAGGATTCAATTGGTACATTAAAATAATTATAGCGCTGAATTAATTAGTGAAAAAGAAAATATTAGCCGAAGTTAAGATCATTACCGTTTATTAAAAACAATTACTAGATAGTAAAAACATTTATGCAACAATGCAATCAATAATTATGCGTTTTATGACTGAACGTAAAATTTTAAAATTTTGAAACGCTTATTTTACACCCAGTAAAAAATACGAAAGTGATTGGAGAAAAAAAGGATGCTTTGAAAATTCCTAGCGAAATTGTAAAAAAAATGAATATAAAATTCATCCGAGTTACACAAAAACAAATTTTAATACGAATTAATTTTGGTATGCAGATTAAAGTAGTAATTTCTTTGTATAAATAGAGAGTAAATAAGGATTTAGCATATAGGATTTACGCTGCGCCAATGTATGTATAATATCCCTCCCTGGTTAATGAAAAGGTAAGGTAGATTAATTCCTTTATGGATATTTTGACAAGCATATTATGTGAAAAAAATGTATCCAATTTCACAAAACTCATTAGTTCGTTGATTGTAGTCATCAGCAATTACTTATTCCCTTCCGTAGAACAAGCTGTAAAAATGTGCATATAAGTAACGTAAATAGTTCAAATTACAAGTCCAAGTTAAAAACATATTGTCATTTTAAAAAGCTGAAAATTTTTTTTAATTTTTTTTTTTTTACTTGCATTCACCGTACACAAAATCATGGCGCATGTACAAATATGACTTAACTATGTGACAGAAATAGTGTGAAAACAATTGTTCACGCTGCAAAGAAAAAGTTCGGGTGGGTATTATATACTGTCATCGCGTAATATGTAGTGTACTGTATATGAAATTGTCATATCCCATTTTTTATTATTCTGACTTTCCCACACCACCCGCATTCATGCATGCAGCACCTTCTCGCTTGACCGAGTTGAAGATGACGACGGTAAGACTCCTCTATTTCTGATGACTCCTTGATCGCTGTTTTCATCTGCGCTTCGTTCTTAAAATATGCTAGGAAGGTTTCCTGGGGAATGAAAATATTTTACCGAATTTTCTAAAATTTATCGGTCAAATAAATTTTAAGTAAATACATCAAAAAAAAAAATATTTATTTACTCTTTATTGAAATAAATTTAAAATAATTCTTCTTACATGCACTATTCCAAATTTGTAAATCGAATTCAGATAGTTATGACGATTTGCGTCAGATGCAGCTGACGTGACCTGACGTGCGATATCTTCTTCTTCCAAACCAACCATCATCCAAAAATGTAATATTTCATTATTTAATGAATTTCTCAAATCAGTTTTTATTTGAAAATCCACGTTCACATTCAACTGATGAAAGTGGTATAGAATATACAATTCCTAATAATTTGAAAAAGTATCATAATAGAACTCAAATAATCTTAGAAGTAATACATGCTGAAAGCTTATGCAATCATGTGCCTAACTTTAAATGTAGTATTGTCTTAATTAATTTGCTTCTACTATGGACATTCTATATCTTTGGGATTTTTGATTGCTACAACATGTATATCAATTGCTCAATTGTTTGTTTTCAAATCTTTAAATAAGAAGAAGGAAAATCCACAATCCTTTTTAGAAGAACTTCATCCTGATTTTATCCGTAATTTGTAATTATTACAATATTTTTAATTTATCAAACTTGTTTAACTTCTCTTTTAATTAATTATTTAAATTCTTTAATCCAAATAACTGAAAACTTGAAACTTGAAAAAAATAAGAAAATTTATATTGAAGTACAAAAAGATGAATAAAAATAAATTTTAAAGTGTCGCACGGTTACGGTACATTTCGCCGCATTTCGCCGAAGGGATGTTTCGCCGAAAATGGTAGCGACAACATTTTTATAAAATATTCCACGCGCAATGGAATAAAAAATAAATTATTTCTAAATATCTTTTTTTTTTCCTGAAAACATTTATTCAAGTAAAAGAAAGATCAATATATTATAAACAACAATGAGATAAATTTAATAAATTCATCAAATTCAAAAATTTTTCTAGATAAAAATGTCTTTATGTAATTAGTATAAAACAATAAATTAACCAATGAAACAAATAATTTTTCGGCGAAATGTCCATTCGGCGAAATGGCTTCAGCGAAATTGCTATTCATAAATCATAATGCGATAAATTCTGCTTTACATTTATTATTAGCAGTAAAAGAATTAATAAAAGTGAGATACGGAAGTTTGATTATATTATGACAAATAAAAGCACTTTCCTAAATAGTTTGGTTCTAAGCTATAAGCTTATTCTTATCACTATATTTGGTTACACCACGATTTCCCGACGTATGATTTCCCGCCCGACAGGTTTGGCCAGAGTTATGCAGAGTTATGCACTAACACGTGAACAAACGGCCGGGGTTAGACTGTCGGGAAAATGTTTTGTCAGGAAGTTGTCCGACATTGCTATATTTATAAGGAAATTTAAAATCAAAATATGCATAATGTATTTATATGGTCTTTTGCATGCACAGTTGATTTAAAATAACGATAAATCCTCCTGCAACAACAGTAATAGTTTCAAAACAAAATTCTATTTTTTTACTGTAATAATTCCTATAAAAAATTTTATCCGTTATTCTCCGTAAAAATGAGCCTTTCGCGGGTCTATTCACGGAAAATGTAAATAATTCGATGAATTCCGTGATATAAGGTTATTTATTAATGCCGGAAATTTAAGCCTTTCACGGATCTATTCACGGAAAATGTAAATAATTCGATGAATTCCGTGATATAAGGTTATTTATTAATTCCGGAAATATGAGCCTTTTACGGAAAAAAGATGGAATATAAAAAACGGATTGACTTTTTTTACAGGGATTGATCTTCCGCTTATCATATGAATAGTTGTACAAAATATAACAAATAATTATTGCGAATTTTATTTATTACATAGCGAGCGGATATCTCGTACAAGAGTAGCCTTAAGTTATCGTATTAATTTACCCATTTTCAAATGTTTCAGTCGGTTTGAACATGGGAATTCGGAAAATACTATTATTTCCTTCTATGCAATATAGTAAATTTTGTTGCCTGATCGAAAAACGCGGATCAAAAAGGAAATCCGCAGATTCATTACAAAGTTTTTTTCATGAATGAGTTATAATTTTATTATGATGTACAATAACAGATAATGATTTTCAATTAGAGCTTAATTTAGAAGTGACTTTTAACTAAAAATATTGGTTAATAAAAAAAAACGATAATTATGGTTAATAAAAATGAAGAAGTTTAAATATAAATACATCCAGTTTATTCAAAGAACAAATCATACAGCAACTATCGCTCCTACCAAGCAATTGATTTTTGTTGACAGTGATGGAAAGTTACTATTATCAAAATGATGAAAAATCCAATAATAAAGATGGAGAATTTAATAATATAGAAGAATTATTTATAGAGGATAAAGAATTTGAACAAAAATTATTAAAAAAAATCGATCTTAGAATTATGCCTTTATTAACTTTGTTATATCTCTTAAGTTTCTTGGACAGGTGATTTAAACAACGATTTTATATTTTTTATGTAATATCTACTATTATCTATGTAATTCATTATGTACCCTACCAATTCTTATTAGAGTAAATATTGGAAACGCGAAATTATCACATATTGAAGAAAATATTGGATTAGTTGGATCTCAATTTAATTGGTGTCTGAGTATTTTCTTCATGTAAGTAACCTTTTAAATTAGGATACCTTTGATATAAATTAAATAAAAATATTTCTTTTTTTATAGTGGATATATTTTGTTTGAAATTCCTTCAAATTTAGTACTTATTAGGACAAATTCATCTAAGTGGAGTAAATAAATATTTTATTACTTCGTTAAATTATCTTTTGAATACCTTTTCTTATTTCATTTTTCGTATTTTAGTTCCTTTTATTATGTTAGCATGGGGGCTAATAATGACGCTTATGGCATTTGTAAGTTTCAACCTTCGAAACAAGAATTCAAATAAGGGTTATTATATTAAAATTAATTTAAATTATTTAGGTAAAGAATTTTTCAGAGTTAATGGTGGCGAGATTTTTTTTAGGTGCCTTTGAGTCAGGATTATTTCCGGGCGCAATATATTATATAACCACATGGTATAAACGATCAGAAACAAATTCTCGTATAGCCATACTTTTTATGGGAAATAGTTTTGCTGGTTCATTTAGCGGTTTATTAGCATATTGTATTGTAAGATTAGATGGAAAGTTACGTCTAAAAGGGTGGCAATGGGTATATATTAGACATTAACTTCTTATTTGCTATGATAATTTTCTTTAACTGATAAAATCTTTTAATTTCAAACAGTTATTCTTAATTGAAGGATTAATAACAGTTGTAGTCTCTATATTTTCTTATTTCTTATTCTCTGATTATCCTGAAAAAGCCAAATGGCTTAGTGATGAAGAACGTAGATATGCTGTTGGTCGATTAAAAAATGATGCAGGAAAATCTCATACAACACACTTTGATAAAAAACAAATTTACGCCGCATTAACAGATTGGGTACGTAAATATTTATGGTTACAGTACGATTTCCCGAAGGACGTTTTCCCGAAAACTTTAACGCCGCCCGACTGATCACATGTTCATGCATATCTCTGCATAACTCAGGCCAAAAATTCGGGAAAACGTCCTTCGGGATAATGTTCGTCCGACAAGGAATATTTATAATAATGTAAATATTATTTAAAGATCATTTTTTAATATTCCCTTTTAATTAATTTTTTTAGAAAGTTTATTTAGCTATGTTAAATATTGGCGTAAGTTCAATATCATTTTATTCTTTCTCATTATTTATTCCAGCAATAGTAAATGGAATGGGATTTGATTTTGGTAGTTATATTTCAAATTAAGTAGTTCTCATATAATAGTTATTCAAATAATTTATTTATATTTTTTAAACCGTATGACAGTTAAATCACAATTATTATCAGTACCACCATTTTTTTGTGCTGGTATAGCAACATTAATTGTAGCAATACTTTCGGACCGTAAACGTATTCGTAGTCTATTTATCATCCCATGTTCACTTATTGCAATTATCGGTTATGTCTTATTAATAATGCCTTCAATAGGCATTCCTGGTAAACAACCTTTTTTTTATAAATAGGTGATTTCAACGTGATTTTTTTAATTTAAATTAAATTTTTTATTTAGGAAAATATGTTGGAGCCTGTATTGTTGGAGCTGGTTTATCTCCAATATTTATAACTTCACTCACATGGTAAATTTTAATAATTTGTATTTTTTTTTTTATCATTTTATATAAACATCATATTTTCTTTCTCTCGTCCTTTTTAACAGGTTAACGAATAACATAGCAGGTCATGCGAAAAGGGGCATAGCGTCAGGGATGGTATTGACGTGTGGAAATATAGGAGGTGCAATATCATCCCAAATTTACCGACAAAAAGATTTTCCGAATTATTTCTTTGGCCACTTAACATCTTTGGGATTTTTGATTGTTGCGATGTGTATTACAGTTATTCAATATTTTTGTTTCAAAATTTTAAATAAGAAAAAGAGAGAGAATCCTCAATCTTTTTTAGAAGGAAAAACTGAGGAAGAAATTAAAAATATGGGCGACCTTCATCCTGATTTTATTTATAATTTGTAAATATTAATATGTAATCAATTTTAATATTTTTTCTTTAATTAAATCTTTAAACGAATTTAAACTTGAAAACTTGACAAAAAAAAGAAAAATTTATAATGACGTTCAAAAAGATTAATAAAATTAAATTAAATCAAAAAATGTCACGTCTAAAATATCGGTATCCCATCCTAACTAATTCTTTAGGTGTGAATAATAATTGTTTGTTGTAGATTTGATAAGCGGTGTGCACCCCGGTTATATTATTCAAATCAGTCTGGATTCTGGAAAGTTATTAATACAATCCGCGAAAGTTGAAAATTGATATATTGATATTGTACTAGATAGAAGAGTACAGATCGTTCTACAATATGTTTATAAGAGCATCCTAAAGTAATTTTATAGTATTAGAGCATTAATTTAATTCAGATAATAAGATAAACTCAATTGAAATACCTTTTCTTGATTTACAACTATTTGCGTTCAGTCCACTGTTAAAACTCAATTTTTTCTAGTAAGTACCTTTACATTCTGTTTTAAGCAATCTGGAACGTTAGCAAATCTTAATCAAATCTAGAGTTTACAGTATATATGGAGTAGTCTAGCTTTCACTTGTTCATTTATGCCATGCTTAATTCTCAACTTCTTCATGATCTACTATTGTGAAGACATTTTAACTCTTTGACCTATATTTTTTCCTTGACGTGTGGATTTCAATGGGTATTTGAATTTTTTTTTGATTATATTTTCTTTAACGAACGTCCTACTAACGTTTCGATTTTTCACTTTTTTAGGTGTACACATCTTTGGACGTGTGTATTTAGGTGGATATCGGAATTTTTCTTTGATCATATTCTTTTAACGAAACGTCTTACAAACGTTTCGAATTTTCACTTTTTTTTAAGCGATCGCATCTTTGGATGTATGGATCTTGGTGAGAAATCGGGAATTTTTTTTTAATTTATTCTTTTGACAAATTTTTGCTAATATTACTTTATTTTCTTTTTTAGATACGGCTTGTTCTTTGAACATGCAGGATTTTGGTAAGGGGTTTATTTTGAATTTTTTATTTTAATGAAACGTTTTCTCACGTTTCTTTCTTTCTATTATAGGCACTATCCGCACTTGGCTTGGGGACGATGATAAATATATTGATAAAATTCGAGGTTATCTGAAAATTATATCAAAAACAATAAGAATTATTAACCGTTGTTAACAATTTTTCCATATTGATCTTTATTATCAGAATCTGATAAATATTGAATGTTAGAATAAAAAGTGAATAATGCATAAAGTTCAAAGTAAAATTTTATTTTTCTTGTAAATGAATGTAAGTTAACACCAACTAATAAAGTAAAATTTGAGTACGGACGTTTAAAGGGGGAAGCATCTCGAACTCATACTATCTAATACTATTTTTTTTTTCATCTATCTACTAGACTACTACTACACTTTCAAAATTTACATATTCTGTTTCTATTCCACATAGATATAAGAAATTATATTAACACAAGAGATGAAGTGATTTCGGATCTATCCCAAAATTCCGGAGCAATAGTGAATGGGTAAAATCAACAAAATAATGACTTTTACCGTTATATTTCTCATCTGAGAAACTTATTTTAAGATAAAATATTTAACATCAATTTTTGTAATACTACATCATGTTGATGATCATGGCTAATTGACCGAACGACTTGATTATTGAAAATTTCCATTTTACTTTTGTTTACTTGCACAGACGGTAAAAGAATTTACTAATCAGGGTTTTATATAATTAGCAAATCAAAAGGATCGATTTTGGAATCAAAAATATGATTAATGAATGATAAGTAATCCCTAATTACAATAGAAAAATTTGATACAATCCTGCAACATATTGTTAACAGTTGAGCTATTTTTTCGTAATCAATTTGTTTGATAAAAAAAGATATTGCATAAATAAACGCAACGGACTTCCGTTTCCCTAGTAGTTTATAACCCTGAAGTGATGGCCGCCGGTAGAGGAAATATCATTAAGATACAAGGATTATATTTATTCTAAATGGTGAAAAGATTTATTATTTCTTTATATTTAAATTTTAAAAGATTACTCATAAAGTCATATTTTATTTCATAAATAAGATTTTTTGGATCCGCAGCATCTTCACGGATGGTAGGTTAATATATATTGTGATATGCAAAACAAATGGGTAAATAAATGATGAAAATTATGATAGACGTTAAATAATAAAAAATAATGATTAATTTAGTAAAGTACAATATATTGCATAATAATTACCATTTACTTTTATTATTATTTAGAATAAAGAAATTAGAAAATGCGGATCTTCAGTGAGTTTTTATTTTTCATATTGAGATAGATTTCACTACAGGTTTCGTTTATTTCTTTTAAAAAAAAATAAAATCTTACTAATTAATAATTTGTTGATTTTTTCTTTTTCTTTTAATTATTTTAATATGCAAAGAAAAAAAAATGGAATGATACTTAATTGGAAATAAAATTTGTGCGCACTCGCGTATATGCGCATCCTTCCATTTTTAGCAATTTTTATATAGCAAATTTGTCGATAATTTATGATCACGTGGTTTTAATAAATTTTGAATAAATATAGCGCAACTTTTATATACATATTATAGAGCCTTAAAAGTTTACTTTATATGCGTATATTTGCCTGCTCTACAACTTTACTTAATGAGCTAAAACGTCGGTTTTGATTTTTATATATAATATATCATGGGAGTGCGCACAAATTTTAAACCCTACTTAATTTATCTTTGCAAAAAATACAAAAATGCGTAATTTGTAAAAGAATACCAAATTTGTTTGGATGCGTCTATCAAAATTTCATTTCATTATCTTTATTACTAAATTTGCAAGATTGAAGAATTGTTAATAAGTGTGCCTTAACTATAAACTATATAACTATATACATGACTGATAATTACCTTTTTTTGACAACTTACTTACTTTATTTATATAGCAATTCTGTTGTATATCGTTAGCTCAAATTGGATTATGATTTTTTAAATAGTTAGTAAAAATATTTGCAAAAAAAAGGATTAATAATTGTATGTTATTGTACGAGCGTGCTTAATAATGGTATAATGCGGCACTTCAGACCATTATTAAGCAACCCGTACAATAACAATATTATTATCCGGACCAGAATGACCTCATATTAATTAAACTTTTTTACTTTTTTTATACTTTCATAAGCTTTATATTAAATCTAATATTAGATTATCAAATTAATATTAGTTTATAAAATCATGTGTTTCATAGATTTAGTGTATAATTTTTATATTTTATACGCAATTAATTCAATTATATTAAGCATGATGTGGTCCTATAGGGCCGTATAATAAATAATAGTAATTATAAATACCACCATATCGCAACTATCAACACCCTTTACTAACAACGATGGAAACTTATAATATTCAAAAAGTTGAATCTATTAATAGCAGAGAGATATTTATTGAAAATAAAGAACTTGAAAAGAAATTATTACGAAAAATAGATCTAAGGATTATACCTTTATTAACTTTGTTATATCTCTTGAGTTTCTTGGACAGGTAATTTGAATCAACGATTTCATATTTCGTGTAAAATTTACTTATAAAATACCCATATAATTCATTGCGCGCCTCTGCCATTTTTCTTTATTAGAGTAAATATCGGAAGCACATATTGAACATGACATTGGATTGGTTGGAGCTCAATTCAATTGGTGTCTAAGTATTTTCTTCTTGTAAGTAACTATTTAAATTAAGGTACTTTGGATACAAATTATATGATAAAATGATATATTTCTTTTTTTTATAGCGGATATATTTTATTTGAAATTCCCTCGAATTTAATTCTTCTCAGGACAAATCCATCTTTGTGGAGTAAGTAAATCTTCATTAAAATATCTTTGAATAAACTTTCTTAATTTCATTTTCGTACTTTAGTTCCTTTTATTATGACATTATGGGGGCTTGTAATGATACTTATGGCGTTTGTAAGTTTCAACTTTTGAAGAAAGAAGTCAATTAAATGTTAAATTAAAATCAAAATTAAAATCAAATATTATTTTAGGTGAAGAATTTTTCAGAGTTAATGACGGCAAGATTTTTCTTAGGTGCCTGTGAATCAGGACTATTTCCAGGCGCAGTATATTATATAACCACATGGTATAAACGATCAGAAACAAATTCTCGTATAGCCATACTTTTTATGGGAACTAGTTTTGCTGGTTCGTTTAGCGGTTTATTAGCATATAGTATTGTAAGATTAGATGGAAAGTTACGATTAAAAGGATGGCAATGGGGCAATGGGTATGTATTAAGTATTAACTCATTTTTTTTATGAATAATTTTTCTCTTATTGATAAGATTTTTTAACCTTTACAGATATTTATAATTGAAGGATTAATGACAGTTATAGTTTCTATATTTTCTTATTTCTTACTTTCTAATTATCCTGAAAAAACTAAATGGCTTAAAGATGAAGAACGTAAATATGTAGTTGAGCGATTAAAATATGATGCAGGAAAAGCACATGTAGCAAATTTTTAATAAAAAACAAATTTACGCCGCTTTAACAGATTGGGTACGTAATATATTTAAATAATATAAATAACAGTTATTGCGTCAGTCAGATAAGAATCATAAGATCATGTTGATAATTTATAATAAGGTGTAAAGATTAAATTATGGCGCATGATCTTAAATATAGACAGACCAATAAGTAATATTTAAATATCCTTTTTTTAATATTCTATTTTTAATTATTTCTTTAGAAAGTTTATTTAGCTATGTTACATCTTAGTGCAAGTTCAATAATATTTTATTCTTTCTCATTATTTATTCCAACAATAGTAAATGGAATGGGATTTGATTTTGGTAATTATATTTCAAATTAAATAATTCTCATATAATAGCTATTCAAATAATTTTTTATTGTTTTTAAACGCATGACAGTTAAATCACAATTATTATCAGTACCACCATTTTTATGTGCTGGCGTATCAACATTAGTAGTAGCAATACTCTCGGACCGTAAACGTATTCGTAGCCCATTCATCTTCGCATGTTCATTTATTGTGATTATTGGTTATATCTTGTTAATCGTACCTTCAATAGGCATCCCTGGTAAACAAATTTTTTTATGAAAAGATGATTGCAATGCAGTTGTTTTAAATCGACATATTATTTATGTAGGAAAATATGTTGGAGCTTGTATTGTTGGAATTGGCTTATCTCCAATAAATATAACTTCAATCACATGATAAATTTTAATAATTTTTCTCATTTTTTTTTTATATTTTAATATAAACAATAATATCTTCCTTTCTTTCGTCCTTTTTAACAGGTTAACAAATAACATAGCAGATCATGCGAAAAGAAGTATAGCGACAGCAATGGTATTGATGTGTACAAATATAGGAGGTGCATTAGCTTCACAAGTTTATCAGCAAAAAGATTTTCCGCATTATTACTTTGGTCATTCTATATGTTTAGGATTATTAATTGCTGCGATATGTATGTCAATTATTCAATATATTGTTTTCAAAACTTTAAATAAGAAAAAGAAAGAAAATCCACAATCATTTTTAGAAGGAAAAGCTGAAGAAGAAATTGAAAATCTGGGTGACCTTCATCCTGATTTTATCTATAGTTTGTGATTATTAAAAATAAAAGTAATTTAATTGCCAAATCGGCATTATCACGAAATTCGATGATTGTATAATGTAAACTCATAACAACTGTGCAACTTTTTTGCTTAATCCATTTCTTATAATTTCTGCATATGTGTGATGAATTTTATGATATTTAAATAAGTTTTAATAATTTTAATTTTTACCAACTGAATCATGTAAAAACGCTAAATCTTATGACGCGCGTACAATGTAAACTTCTTTTTTACAATAATAAACATGCAAGTTTATTAGGTTTTTTTTTACTTATGATTTTTTACAAAAAGGTAAATAAAGTTTTCGCAATTATAGTGTGCGTGCCAATTGCGAGCGAAAACGTCCCGATTTTAACAGCCGATCTTGGACGTAAAATGAAATTGAAGCCTTGACAAAAAAAGGAAAAATTTATGTTGAAATACAAAAAGAAGAGCAAAAAATAAATTCTAATAAAGCGATATATGGAATTTATAAAAAAAATTAGAATTCGTACGTCCGGGAATAATAGTTGTTCTCTCTCTTGTAAATTAAATAAGCATGACATATATCACCAGTTATGTTTTTTATATCATTTCCTGCCCTAATTTTTCCATGATAGTTAAATATTACGAATAATTTTAAAAAAAGGATAAAACTTTCTACTAACCAGTCCGGAAGACTATCAATACAATCCGCGAGCGCTGAAGCATTACGAAAAATGAATATCGTATTAGAAGAATACAGATTATAACCACCATGAACCGTAATATGTTTAACAAGAACATCCTAAAGTATAATATTAATGTATTAGTTTTAATTTAGATATTTTTAAAGGTAAACTCAATTGAAATACCTTTTCCTGATTACAACTATTGTGTTTAGTGAGTTTAGCCCACTCTATAATCAGAATTTGTTCGTCAACACTCATTTTTTCAACTAAATCAAGAAGTACTTTTGCATTCTGTTTTAAGCAATCTGGAGCTACAGTAAAATCTATACGAAAATTAAGAGAATTTACATATAGGTTACTATAAATCTCTAACGGTCTAACCCTTACACTATACTTACTTTCAAAATTACATTTCTCTAAAAACTCAGTCACTTTATCACGATCTTCAACAGTAAGATTGGCTAATAAATTTTCGATTTGTTCTATACTACAAATATTATTTTCCATAATAACTTTGTTTATGTACTAGAGAAAAAAGTTGTTGAGTAAAGTTGACCATTTATACATTTATGTGATGTGATTGATTGAATGATATTACTTTATATTGAGTCTATTTTTTAGATTTTTTACTAATCATTTTAATTTTTTTTTGCTGATAAATTAATTTTTCGTCTATTTAGTCATGATGTTTTCAGAAAGATACATAAATACACTGTTTTCTCTCAAAAAAATATACTGTATTTACTATTTGTTTATTTAACACCAGAACGTTAGCACTATTTTATACCATAAAACTAAATAACAGACAAATTTCACAAATATTCCAAGTGAAAGCCCTCCGAATGAAAGCATTACTGGTTTTCTGGACGAGTACGTAGAACTCTTCAATCGGAAAATAGATCAGCTTCAATACTATTGTGAGTTGTGAACAAGAACGAAATAAGAGAAAGAGGGTTTATGTGTAGTCATCTGTTTTGTACAAAAGTCGTAGCTACAATGATGCAAATGATGCCATATAAGTCATTAGTATCAGATTATTCAGATAGAATTTTGGCAAAACTAATCATGTTAAATTTTAATATTATAAACAGATGAAAATGAAAGCTTAATACAGCACCGTGTACTGTACATAAGGTAATGACTTGGTATGTCATAATCCGTTAATAAATATCAAGCCAATTTAATATTGTATATTTTTGTGTAACATAGGTAAACTATATACTGTATATTATACAAATCTAAACAGAATATTTTGACATACTCATAGTTTTCTATACGTTTCTACAAGATCTAAATTCTTTCGATCACGTGAAGTAAGATATCTATCAGAGGCTATAGCCGTATAGCGGATTAGCGGTATAGCCCGATTATCTAAATTAAACGCGATTAATCAATCACGTGAAAATGTGGCAACTTGTCGATCTCTGCATGTATAAATTCTTTAATCGGGGGTCTTGTTCCGGTATTACAGTATAAATTAGGATTTCCATTTCTTTTTCGCCTTTTTTAACCCCCTTACAGTCTTACTATACTTAATTTATTAAGAAAAAAAAAAATTTACCGAGGTTGCAAAAAAAAAAAATGTCTAAACTTAATAAAGATGTTCTGTTCTTATTATTTGAAGAATTACAAGAAGATTCAAAATCTCTCTTTTCATGTCTAATGGTTAATAGACTTTGGTGTGAGACAATAATTCCAATTTTATGGAGGAATCCTTGGCGGTATAATATTGATTATAATAAAAGTTATTTATTTTATATTATTACTTTTTATTTAACTGAAGATGTTAAAGATTTTCTAAGAATACAAGGGATTGAATTACCATTAAATTCATGTCAATCACTTTTATTTGATTATTTGAGTTTCTGTAGAAGTATCAACGTGAGCATTATTAATAAGATAATTTCTACCGGTGCATCTTCAGCTTATGATGAATTTCTTTTACAACAAGAAATTTACAGTTTATTGATGAGGAAATGTCCAGAATTAAAATATTTAGATATGATAATAATTAAACATCAATTATTTTATTTTCCGGAAGCTAAGATACGTCTTGATTCACTTTGTGAATTAAGATGTGATACAATTATAGATTCTTCATACTATTATGGATTAGCATGTGTTTGTCAAAATATACAAAGACTTATCATAATTAATACGAGTTCAAAAGACAATCATGGAATCGTCAAATTAATTGAAATTCAAAAAAATTTAAAATATTTTGAGTGGAAGGATGATTTTAAAGAAGAATGTTTTATAGATCCATACGAAGTAATTTTTCCTATATTAACAAAAAAGGCAAATACTCTTAATCATTTAATAATTGTATTTGAATATTTTGAATATGAACATACATTTTTATTAAAAGTATTACCAGAATTACATAATTTAAGAACATTAATAATTGATGATCTTGAATTAAATAATATTCAATTGAAAAAGTTGATTTATCGTAATCTTGAAACTATTAAAATAGATTATATTACAATTAATACAGCTGCTTGTATAATTAAAAATAGTGGAGGTCATTTAAGAGAAATATTATTAAAATATTATTATTCTTTAGATGAAGGTTACTTTAATGAAGATTCTCTTATTTTCATTCGTACAGTTTATGAAAATTGTCCTTTAGTTGAAAGTTTATCACTTGTAATTTCATCAACAGATGATCATTTTATTGAATTTGAAAAATTACTAAAAAATTGCAAAAATTTGAAATCAATATTATTAATATTGAATCATAATGATGTGATATATAATGAACTTAAATCAAATGAAGCTAATGAAGAATTATTAGATATAATAATTAGATCTGCACCAACTCATCTGAGAGAAATCAGATTTTTGGATCATTTTAGTTTTTCTTTAGAAAAATTGGAAGCGTTCTTAATAAAGTGGAGAGGACGACCCGCACTATCTATTATTACATCTGATCATGTTTATGAAGAAGAAAATTATGTAAAATTAATTAATAAATATAAAAATGATGGAGTAATTAAAGATTTTAATCGTGTTTATAAATTGAACGTATACTTTTAGATACCTTTTGATAATTATTGATCAATAGGAATTTTTTTTAACATAATGGTTATAGTAGACATAGTAGCCGTAATAGACGTTGCTATAGTGGACATTGTTATAGTGGACATTGTTATGGTGGATATTGTTCCCCAGCACAAATTACATTTGATTAATTAATAATATGTAATAATTACTTATTAATAGCAACTCGTATTCCCCACCATTAATAGAAATAATTATTTATTATAATTATTAATTTTTTTTTAAAAAAAAGTGAAAAGTAATAAAAATTCGTTCAATCAAAAAGTTGGTTCTATCATTTTATTAAATTTAGTCTGATTTTTTATTCTAAATCATATCATTATCTCACCATTGCTAAGATCTATTTCCTATATATATAAAACGCGGCCTAGAACTTATTTAAATTTCCCTATATTCTCCAAACCTTCTATTAAGGTTTAAATTTAACCCCATCATTCTCGGCTTTGAATAAATCCCTCCCAAGAGTATAGCCATTTATTGCTTTCGTAATGCTTACTAAATCTTCACCGATTTTGAATTACCAAGAATGGTTTTCCTGTCGGCAGTAATCAATGTATCCACATTATTTGTAGTAAATACTATTAAAAGTAAAATTATTAAAATTTAATTTATATGTAAGCGTAATTAGGTAAATGAATGTCGTGATTATATGTTAACTCAAGGATGTAATGCTGTTAATACTTAGTGTATTACTTCCTTCTAGTGTCTGCTATCTTTTCTTTTCCTCCCCTTTCCGCCAGAGAAATATCGCCGTCAGGCGATTTTTTTTACAGTTTTCTTTTTGTACCACTCTCTCGGTGATGGGCTTGACATTATCATAAGTATTTAAGTCGAAATAAGAATTTAGATCTGAATTAGGTGGCGGTTCTGTATGACTAGATTCAATATCTTCATAGTTATCATTAACACTAATTGAAAGGAAGATGCTTTACGTATAATTTTGAAGCTGTTTAAATAAAAATTTATTGGATAATACATTAGTGTAAACGTCTTAGTATGTATTAAGTGAGAGATTAATTAAAAATTTGCAAACCTCAACAAGGTTCACGTAAGCCGCTTCCAATAAGATCCATTCCTTTATGTAATAGTGATTTTCCTTTCTTATTGGTTCCATAATATAAGCCCTGTAAAAAAAGTCGATCCGTTTTTTATATTCCATCTTTTTTCCGTAAAAGGCTCATATTTCCGGAATTAATAACCTTATATCACGGAATTTATCGAATTATTTACATTTTCCGTGAATGGATCCGTGAAAGGCTCATTTTTACGGAGATTTTACAGAAATAACGGATAAAATTTTTTATAGGGAGTGTACCTAATGGTTCATTTAAAATTAGTAAAAATTTAGGGATACAAAATATGAAAATCTTTAGAAAAATACCATCTAAAAGATAAAATATTCTATCCATTTTTTTCATTAAAAAAAAAAGTTTTGTGAAATTTCGGTAAACAGATAAGTTTTCCTCTTTAGCTGATTTCCGGTATAGGGTGTTCATGCGGTTGGAGAATGAAACAGTAATGCGGTTCAGTGATGGCATTAAAATCGAGTAAATTTCCGGGTATATTGAAGATATTTGCGTATTTCGCATATTTTCTTCCTTGATGTTATTTGTTTATCACGAACTGGACTAATTGGGCTCTTTTCTGGAAATGTAACAACTGAAGCTCACGTCTTCACAACAATTAATACGAATGATTTTGTTCATGAATAAATGTAATATGGTCTTAAAAGATAACTTGAATAGAAAATCGAATTAAACAAACCTAGATCAGTATTAATAACCATGTGTTCACCATTTAATCAATTAAACATATTATTTTAGTTAACTCTCTCCAACTTTCAAACAACTCATACGTATTGTGACCTTAACAACCTGATATTGTATAATGCAAAGTTAATTTAATGTAAATAAATAAAATCCTATCAAAATTCTAAGCCAAAAATACCATACTTACATCTAGGGATGGTAAAGTCCTAGGCCACTTAGTCCTAAGACCGGGTCCGCAGATTTTTAAGTCCGGATTTACGACTGATAAAATTTGGTCTTAAAAAGTCCTATCCAATAGAGTTTCAGAAATGATAAGATTTATAGCAATATGCCGATATGCCAATATCTATTAAATTCTAACACGTATCATGTAATAATGAGCGGTTCTTTTATGAGCTCAGATGACACGGTATTTACGAATTTATGTAATTTGAATTGGTAACACTAATAAGAAAATTTTAAATTGTTTGATAATAAAAGAATTAATGAAACAAAGCTTTAAGAATCTTTTAAAATGGTCATTTGTATGCAAAAAACATACCTTTGTTATTATTAAACTATAAAAATAAATGAAATTCCATTTTATACAACAAAATTTAGCCCAGGACCAGGTCTTGGGACCAGATCCAGGACCGGACTTGATAAGATCTAAGTTCACTCTCTTCAGGACAGGTTCATTCAATAGGACCTATAGGTCCCTAAGACCGGACCAGAACTGACCTAACCATCCCGACTTACATCAGAACGTCTTGAATTTGTCAATTCTTTCTTATTCTATTCGTCTTCGCTCTTTTTTTCACTCTACAGCATGTCAAGAGCAATTTTATCAAAATCGGGCAATTGATCAATTTTTGTACGACAATCGATTTTCTCGATCCGAAATCCGTTTGATCAGTAGCTTCTTATCGTAAAATTTTTTTTAGTATACGCATTTCGATTCCATCAAAATAACATTTCCGACCTGCAAATATGTATATTTAAGAAACATTAAAATTATATAATATTTTTTAAAATAATTAATATATAGCAAATTGTAATTTACTCGCGTATAAAATACATTATACTTAATCCTTCTAATTTCCTTCCTTCTCTAAATTCCTTACTCTATTGCCTAATCAATTATGAAAAGTCATTCTTATTACTATTGTGAAACTGACATTAAACTTTTAAATCTTTTTGTGCTGCCAACTGAAACACATGAAGCAGCTGCTATTACTGACGAGTGAGTTGAAATAAATATAGCCGATACAATGAACTTTGCAGGGTCGTTTTTTTTTATTTCAAACCTACATTTTACTCATTCCTAACTTCTGCTCTTTAGGCTTAGGAAACTTGAGACTTGGCACAGTAAATTAATTTCAGAATAACTATTTGTTGTGGGTCATACGATCATACACGAGTTTTATGTTATCTGATGAGAAATTACTGAATAATATCTGATTACACCCTATGTGTTCTAAGCACAATGAAACTCTGACGCACCTTTTTCGGTCAAAATGAATTGATAGAAAGAAATACGTTCAAAAAGGCAATCAAAGATCGGTTGAAATGATAACCTCTTCTGATATCATTAAAGAAAGATCCTTCGTAAAGAGGAGAAAACTTTAGAGCCGAATATTCTTATTTCTAAATCAAACAATACATAGGAGAGAAAACGATATGCATCATGTAAAAGTGTATTTGAATTCTCAGGTGGATTGCTTATAAATCTTTGGTAGCTAAGAATGATGGTAAAGTTAGTAAGGTAAATAGAGGACTATTTGATGTAGAGTCAAAATCATGTCTGAAATAATTTACTTCTAGTGATATATAATTTAATGTGAAAATATACTGATAATCTTTTAATCTTTTGCGAACTCATTTTCACTTCATTCCAGGGGGGAAAAATTGTTAAGCTCACTCTGCATAGGCTTTGGTCGCTTGAAAGTATACTGTTTGTAATAATATTTATGAAGATATTAGGGCTAAAGCTCATCATGAGGAGAACAACAATTGGACTTTTTAAACTGATTTTTTAATTAACAATGGGCGGAAATTACGAAGTAGCACTTTCTAACAAGGAAAATTGATAAAGAAATAGTTAGACGATGGATTAATAAAGCATTGCAAAAAAGAAAATTAGATGAAGTACTCGTTGATAAAGAGAATCTTAACGCGCCACAAAAAAGAAGACTTGGCAACCCGAATTTCGGAAAAATGACGGAGTTCGTACTCTGCATAATACAGATGACTCCTATAATTACACCCCTTGGGACCGAACAAAAATGGTGAAAAATACTATATGGTGTGATCAAAGAGATTTTAATAATTTCTACATTATAGATCATGATAATGAAAATGTCAAGGCATTTGTTCACTGAGGCAGAATGGAAGGAATTAACCGAGGATCGGATTAAGATTCCAGCTATTCCGTGTGAAATCGTGAAGCTGGTGGGATACGGGAAAAAACATTGAGTGAGCTTCAGGTCCAACTATGATATCAATAAACATTACGATCAGGAGTGGATACAATGACAGTGAAAACACTAGTCAATCTATATGAAAAGTTTGTTAGTAACTTGGGCTAATGTAATTGTGATGCGACTATAAGAGAAGTTGACTTGTATCAGAAATTGTATGGAATTTTCACAAGAAACTTGTAAATGCTCTAAAGAGCTTATAAAACAGGTTAGTTGCTTTTATGTAAAGTATAACCAAAGTGGTGGTATTTCTGGCACCTTCTTCTTGTGCTCTTATTAATAGTAACTTGATATTCTTACTTATAATATATGTAACTACAGGATCTTTGAAATTTACCTTAGAAATTTTTTATAGCATAACGAGTCTAATGTTATTGTATTGATAAGATTAAATTTTAATTAATAATTTAAAGTTTTTTACTTTAAAAGATTAAAAATTATAATGGCAGTTATTGATTTTATTATTAAAATTCAAATTATATATTAATAAATCTGTAACCTATCTTACAAGTCAGTAAATCCTGTTAGATTCTTAGTTTTTTGCCAGGTTTTATTAACTGCAAATTGATAAGAATGAATCTGTATCTTTGCAAATAGCTAAATTAGTACTTTTTTTTATTCATTCTAAAAAAGAAATTGATTATAATGCTTTTATTTATATAAATAAATTATCATTTAAATTTTTATTTTTATTTGATTTGATCTAATCTAATATTTTTTTTAAAAAAAATTTAATATTAAAAAAATTTTCAAATTATTAGTTTTAATAAATATAATATTAAAATTTAATATAGTTTTGCTTTTTTCAAAAATATATTAATAAATTTAATATATTTTAAATTTCAATAAATTTTAACTAATTTATTAATAAAATTCAAATTTATCAGATTTTACCTTTTTATTATTTTAATTGTTTGCTAAACCTAAAGTTTTACCTGCAATTTTAAATAATAATAACTTTAATTAAAATAATAAAAAAAAAATATTTTAATATAAATAAATTAATAAATAAATTAATAAAAATTCTGCTATTTTATTATTAATAATTATTAATTTAAATAATATTGATATTGGTTTATTTTATTAAAAAATATTAAAATAATATTTAATTATAAAATTTTTTTCTTATATTATAAAAAGCTAAAATATTTCAAAAAAAAGGTAATTTTAAATAATAAATATAATTATTTTAAGATTTATTACTTAAAAAAAATGCAAATATATAAAGAAATTAATTGTAAATACATAATCAAAATTATATAAATTGGAAACTAAGTTTATAATAAAAAATTTTATTTAAAATATTATAAATATTAATTATATTTTAATTAATTAAGAATAAGTAAAATTTTACTAATTTTATATTATTTATTTAATTTTAATAAAGTTTTACTATTTCAATTAGCTAAAATATAATTGATTTATCTTCTAATTTTATTAGTAAATATAAATATAATGGTATATTTTATTATTGAATTTTATTTTCTTTTAGTTAGTTTTTTTTTCATTTTAAAAGATTTTAAAAATGGATTAAAAATTTTATAAAGCTTTGAAACTATTACTATAATACTTTAATATTGAAATTACAAATAAATTAAAAGAAGTTTTTTTTTATTTTAAAAAATGGAAATCTTTTTGAATTACTCAGATTTTCAAAGCTGTTTATTATAGTATAATCAATATTAATTTTTACTGCAAAATTTCCCATAAAATTTGCTGTCCAGTAGTATATATTATGTTATGGCAATTTTGAATTTGAATGACATATATACCTAGTAATAAATATAACATAATTATATAAATAGTGCTGATTAGAAGATAATAATTTCAAAATACCATTAAAATTCATGTTATTGATTATATATTCCTTTTAATTTTTAAAATAGAAAAAAATGATTAATCCTTTAATATTTATTATTTTATTTAATACTAGTTAAATTTACTGTAAGATTTTTAGATTTTTCAAATATAGTAGAAATAATAAAATATAAGTTACAGTATATTAATGGATATAAATAGTATAAAGTAAAAACAAGTTTAAAAATTTTAATTTTAGTAATAAAAAAATTTTAAAAAAAATCAATACTTTGATTAATTTTTTCATTGTAATCAATATAAACAATACATAAAACTATAACTTTATTTTAAAAATGGCATCTGCAATTCTGCATCATGTGATTATTGGTGATTATTGTCTAATATTTTATTTATATGATTACATCTATAGTGTTACAAATAAAAAAAAAAGTATTTGTTTAATAAGAAATTTGCGGAAACTAAGTTTAAACTGTTTTGGCTAACGCTTACCAAAATTAATTTTGCACTAACAGGGGTAACCCGGATTCCGGTAATTATTATATAAATCGATAAACCGTACCCGGACCAGATTAGTTCTCGCGATTATTTATTTTTTCCTCAACTTATCATTTGATTTTTTTTTAAAAAGAAAATGTCCAAACTTAATAAAGATATTCTTTTCTTATTATTTGAAGAATTTCAGAATGATTCGAGGTCTCTTTTTTCATGTCTAATGGTTAATAGACTATGGTGTGAAACTGTGATTCCAATTTTATGGAGGAATCCTTGGCGCTACGCTATAAGTTATAATAATAAAGATTCTTTATTTTACGATATTGCTTCCTATTTAACTGATGATATTAAAGAATTTTTAACGGAACAAGGAATTAAATTACCTCCAACTTCACACAAATCACTTTTATTTGATTACCTATCTTATTGTAGGAGTATTAACATAATAATTATTAATACTATAATTTCTAGATCACCTAAAATAATTACATCTTATAATCAATTTCTTTTACAACAAGAAGTATACAAAGTTCTGATAAAGAAATGTCTAGAGTTAAAGTATTTGGACATTATATCAATTAAACATCAAATATTTTATTTTCCGGAGGCTAATACACGTCTTAATTTATTATGTGAGTTAAAATGTGACACATCTATTGATCCATCATATTTTTATGGATTATCACGTATATGTCAAAAGATACAGAGGCTAATCATTATTAACATAAATCCAAAAGCTAATTATGGAATTGTTAAATTGATTGAAGTTCAAAAGAATTTAAAATATTTTAAGTGGGAGGATGATTTTGATGAAATTTATTTCATAGATCCTTATGAAGAAATTTTTACGGCATTAACAAAAAAGGCGGATACATTAAATCATTTAATAATAATCTTTCAATTTATTGATGATTATGAACATACATTCTTACAAAAAGTGCTACCGGAACTTCGTAATTTGAGAACATTAAAAATTGATGATCTTACTTTAAGTAACGAAGCATCATTAAAAAAATTATTCTATCGTGATCTTGAGATCTTTAAAATTGATTATATTGAAATCCAAACGGCTTCTTGTATAGTTGAAAATAGTGGAGGATGTCTCAGGAAAATTTTATTGAAATATTGTAGTTACGACAATTTTAATGAAGATTCTCTTGTTTTAATTCGTACAATTTATAAAAATTGTCCTTTGATTGAAGATCTATCACTTGTATTCTCATCATCAGTTGAACATTTCAATGAATTCGAAAAATTATTATTAGCTTGTAAACAATTAAAATCATTATTATTAATTAAGAATAGTATCGTTGATGATAGTGATCAAATATCAAATGAAGATAAATTTTCGGATGGGGAGGAATTATTAAAAATCCTAGTTAGATCAGCGCCAAATAATTTGAGAGAGATTAGATTCTTTGATAATTTTAAAGTTTCTTTGAAAATTTTGGAAAATTTCTTAGAAGGATGGAGGGGTCGGCCTGCACTTTCCATACTCACATCTGATCCTGTTTATGATGAGGAAAATTATATAAATTTGATCAACAAATATAAAGATGATGGCGTGATTAAAGATTTTAGACGTTATTTTGAAGTATATGTATACTATTAGATATAATAACAATGATGGGGGGTACAGTACAAGTATTCGAAATTAAAACAAACCCATTTAAAAATCCAACAAACACTAGATCACCTTTTTGCTGCACAAAGATTAGAAGGCAACACTGAACATTATATAATAAATATTAAGGAAAGAATGAAAAGTTTGATCGTTAGAGTTGGATTAGGAGTTTGTAATCATGCTGGCTGGTTGATGTGATGGGTTTATATATGTAAATATATATTTATCAAATATATACTGAATTATGAGAGTAGGACGAGTAAAGCGTACCTTGACAAAATGGGATTCAACAAATTTGGGAAGTAATAACTTTATATATTGTTATTAAAAATAAAAGACAATTATCGACAAGAAAAAATACTCCTTTTAATAATAAATAAATTGGGCAGACAGTAGTTATATATTATACCACGATTAAAAACAAAATCAATTTCTGTTTATTCTTGAATAAAATTATTTAAAACATAAGTATTGAAATATTATCGGTAGACTACCAATTTTATACTCGGATAAAGTTTTGTATTTAAATAAGAAGATTTTGACGCAATACAAGCAGAAAATGATGGAACATTAATTGAGTTTGCATCAACAGCAGATAAGCGCAAAATAATGAAATTCGCGCTAAACAGAGTAGTGATACGGGATAAATAATCAACTAAATACAACTATTTTAAAAATAGTTCTATTCTTTTATATCAAATAATTTCATCATCAACGTCTAAATATTATCAGTCGGTCTAAGATCATCTTCTTTTAATTCGTAAAATTTTCTTTCTTAATCCTTAAACAAAGTCTTAATTGATTGATTTTATTTAGAGAAAGGAGAATATATAGAAGAAAAATTTATAGTGGAGCATGTTATTTGAAACTTTACAATTGAATTTCAAGATTAAAGTTAATACATACTTGGATATCGATGAATAACTAAAAGATGGGAGCCCTAGTGATAATACGCTAATTAAAAATCGTATATCACAAATAATCAATTTACATATTTTGCATACACATTCTTTTTATTAAGAAGAGATGTGTCGTCTGAGAACCGCCTCTTCACCTACTACATATTACCGTAAGCCTTGGTCTAGCCATTGGTTCGCATATCTCCTACACTGATGGATTTTATACTAGTGGAGTAATTCCATCGGTGTATACATAATACCAATGGGATAAAGGATAATTTCATGATATAAATTGAGAATACAAGACAATTGCAAGATTGCAGGCGCTAGATCATAATTACTGAACTGGATCAAAAAGTAACGTACACAGTGAAATTTGATAAACCGGATTATAAGTAAAATTTTGATATAACGGAGTTGAGTTCTGGAACTGATTATTATAATTTATAGTGAAATATACCGGACTTCTCGATATACCAGATTTTTGGAAAATTTTACTATTGAGATGGACAAGTCCAATATGTCGAATTTCACTATGTATGTCAATAAAATTATGCTATCTTTGTTAATTTAACCCATAGATATACAAACGCGTAGGTTAGTCATTACGTATTTTATTATGAACAGTAAGGTAATTACCGTGCTTAAAATAAAGAATCTGTTGAAATTTAAAGAATTTTTTCAGGATTAATCATTTATTTTATGCCCTGATTCTAATTTATTTAATTATAAAGAATATGAAGTTTACTAACAATAATAGTAGCTATTAAGCATGTACATTTAATTCCTCCTTCATTATATTCAAATAGAATAGAATCAACTCTTTAAACCTCTACACATTGGCATAATATTTATCTCAAAATTTCCAAAGACTACAAGGTGTTTATTCTGGTAGAGTCATTGTTTAATATTTTATAATATAAAAAAAATTAGATATTAGATTCAATAACTTTTGTAAAATTCAATCTTATTGCTAACATCTCAATTCGTTGAACAGTTAATTATGATTCGGTATTAGGGAAAGACAATAGCTGTCTATCATACAAATCCAATCAACAAAGACACACTGTATAAAGAGAGTTCGTTTAACATTTTATTATAATTACAGAGTAGTATGTAACGCATAAATTTGAGAAAAATACGAGGTATCTCTTCAAATCTTTCCTACATTGTAGGAATAAATATTTTTCTGTTATAGTATAATAAATAAAATTTAAACTAATTCTTGCCACTCTCATTACTCAATTCAGAATTGTTATTATGAGTTAAATATTGTAAATAATTAATTATTAAAAAAAATATTAATGTGATAATGAGACTAGTATAATTTGAAAACTTTTGTTGTAATTTCCACATTAACATTGTAGCCTTCGACATTTACGAGTTTTATTACGGAATCCTTCAGCATCGTAAGTCACAGCACGAACTCGGCAATACTTTACTGTAATTTTAAGATTTTCTTTCTCATTCTCGCCAATTTAATTCAACCATCTACTAACATTGATGAGTTCCAAGTATTGTAAGTTCACTAACGATGGGAAAGATGTAGGTGTAATTAATGTAACGAAATAGGGTCGTAGAGAACAATTTTTCAATTTCTTGATTTAAAACAACATTCACCTAGCGAATCATAAAAAACGCCACCTGGAGAACCACCTGGCAATTTTGTTTAAAAAATTTTGTTACACATAGATTCTGCTTGTCAAAATACATGATGCAGAAATTTCCTGTAACAATTTTGGTACACATAAATAAATGAATAATGAATAAGGCATTTTAATAAGAAGAAAATATGAGTTAATAATGTTTTTTTATTTGTAGGAAGAGAAAAGATGTTTTTAACAATAATATTTTGTAAAAAAGAATTATAGTTTAAAAGTTCTTGTTCACCTCATTTATATATGCTTGGTCCTGTTCATTTCGTTTCTCCCATTTCATTCTTTAATAACTTGTGATTATTATTTGAAACATTACTTTAATACTATGAACTTCAAAAGCTCAATTTTAGATAATATCTTGGAATCGGTCGAAAGCAAAACAAATACAAGTTATGCGACGTAATCATGCTACTTGTCCAATTTAATTAATTAATTGATTCAGAGGAATGAATTACTAAAATTCAAGCTACAATTCAAGCCAGATTTTACGCTAATTGTATTATTTCGCTTTTTTTGAATATTTCTTATTTAAGTCAAAATAAAAAGGATACGTATATTATAATTTCACCGCAATTTAATAATCTTTTATAACAAAAAATAAAAAATTTCTTAATATATGCATTATTAATATTCGATCTTATGGTGTATTTTAATCGAAATTTTCTATTATCGTAATAAGGAAAGTCTTGATAATAAAAAACATTAAAAAAATCGATATATCTAAATTTATATATAATAAAATTAATGTATATAATATAAATGCTATTGATATCACAAATATAGTAATTCAATATTTATTGCACATGCTTGTGATACGACAGCTCAATTAGGGTCTCTCTTTTTTTTTTCCAACGAGCAGCTTTTCCGTAGCATAAGAACTTTATTATAAAATTTAAAATACATGCTTATGTTTATATATCCTTATCAGTTTATCAATTAAACACATATGAAGAAACTTAAATAAATATGATTATTATTTTAAAAATGAAATACTACGAACAATCCAAAAATAAATATATTATAAATAAATACGAGTATAGTATTTAATAAATTAAATACTATTTATACGCAAATAGAGAATATTGTCATTAAAAGATTAAGCTAGTATAAAATAAGAATTCGCGTATTAATAAGGGCTGAAGATAAAGTAAACAGTTAATAAATTGGCTTTGTTCTTCTTTACATATAGGATTAACGTGTTTGTCATACAAAAAATTGCCAATTAAACCTTGGAGCCAGTTATTTTTCATTATTAAAAAAATATCGGCCGATTGTTATTTTCTATGCACTAATATAACGACGAACTTTTTTTATTGTACAAAACGAAATTATTCGTACACTAAGTATACAATAATGTTATTACAAATTAAACTATATATTCGAATGAAAACGTGCGAGATGTGCTAACGTAAAGTAGATAATCAAAAAAATGGTGTTTTTTTTTAAAAAAAAATTTTGCCAATATATTTAAAAAACGAAATTCAGATAGTAAAACTAAAAAAAAATGTGAATTTTCCAGATGTTACGCCAAATAAATAAAAGAAAATAAATATTCGGATTACCAATATATTATTATTATTATTTTTTATTTTTTTTTTTTTAATGGTAAAGAATTCTTTTATTGTAAGTAATTACCAATATATTAAATATTGCTTTTGCCTGAAGTATATACATATATATATATATATATATATATGAAAGAAAAACTTTTTGAAAATATTTCATGAGAAAGTGAACTCTCCAAAGATGATTATTGCGAGCCGCGGAGAGAATTACCAAGATATCGACGAGGGTGAATAGCTTTGATTATATCATTGACGTGGCCTGCTAATTCTTCATATAGTTCCTTATCCTGGTCAGAGGCCGTTCTCATCAACTCATCTGCAAATTTGTTTGCGAGTTGATAATTATAAATCCCAATTTGTTCGGCCTTTTTATTAACAAGGTAACGCAACATTCCTTGCTTATCTGTAGGTCTTGATCGAGCTTTATTTCTGCGAGTTAGATCTTTATGTACAATTTTTGCAAATAATTTTAAGTCTTGGCCGGCCAAGGAAGGAGCTCTAACTGTGTTGTTTATAGTGAACCTTCTTTCAAGCTGTTCAATAAATTGAATAGCTGCAGTAGGTGAGGAAATCATAATTATAAGCTTAATTTTTTTAAATCTTAAAATCTTAATTTTTTAAATCTTAATTTATTAAGATCTTAAATTTTTTTTTTTTTTTTTATAATTAAAGGTCAGTTTGTTTTGAAGAAAAATTAAAAAAAAATTGTTGATTGCCGAAAGGGAAAATTTATTTATTTATTATAAAATTTTTAGATTTTTTTTTTTTTTTTATCATCTATAATCGTATAATAACGTAAAAAAATCAAATTGATTTATTAATTAATTTATAATGTATATATAAATATATATACAGTAAGTATATACATATATATATATTACATATATGATATATATATATATACATTATGACCAGTTAAATAACTTTAAAACTTATTTAATGTTAATAATTACAATACTTATATATTGTTTGCCAGTAACGCGATGTTAAACTTTAAATAGAAATTATTTGAATGAAAATCTAGATCTTTGTAAAAAGGATTATTTTGGATTTTTTGAAAGAGATTGGTTTTTTTATTTAAACCGTTCGCAGTAAATAAATATATTTCAAAAAACTGATCATCATTTTTTATACTTCATTATTTTAATTACTTACTTCATTTTATTTTATTTATATTCATCATTTTATTTATTTATCTATTTATTTTTTTATATATAATAATTATATAAATTACATTACCACTTTATTATTATTATATATATTTTTTTATGTTATATAACATAAATTAAAAATTAAATAAATGTATAAAGTAAACGTATATTATATATATATATATATTTATTTATACGCGTATAATATCAATTGAAAAATAATGATGCGAATTTCAATTATTTATATAGTTTTAATTAAAGAAAGAATATACTATATATTTTATATATATATGTGTGTGTTATTGAAATATTCACTCTTTATGTCTCCATCTTCGACAATTTTTTTTTTTTTGCATATCGTACATATCGGAGATATTATATAATAATTTTCGGGGAAAGCTCGGAAAACCCGACATTAATTTTTGCAAGCGCATACTATATGTTTTATTAGAAATTTAGGCCTTATTATCTGAAATAACAACAATATTTTAAATTTTACAATATTTAACAATCAAGGTAATATACATATCGCTAGTTTTATTCAATTCTTTTTTTACAAACATTTCTTTTTCTTAATTTCATTTTTTAATTTTGTTTTTCCCAGAAAAATATTTAAACCCGAAATTTATTTTCTTAATATTAAAATATATAACAAAGATTAAACCATTTTTAACTATTCCATCCTTACGTCCTGATAATTTTCTAAAGATTTTTATCATCCAATAGACCCAAAAAAAAAAATTCTTGCAGATTCATTTGCAGATTTACTTGTTCCCATTACATTTAGTTACCTTTTAGAGTATTTTCTCAAGGATTCCGAAAACAGGAGAAAAGAGCAAAGAATAATTAATATCTTCAAAAAAAAAGAATAAACAGAAAACTTCATCTTTCAGCACAAACATCACAAGTACTCATTATTTATATTTGCCGTAACCATTTCATTATCTATTATATTTACCGTAACTATTCCATTATCTATTATATTTGCCGTAGCATTCTCAATTGTTTACAATTTAAGAATAATTGACAGGTAATCTTACTAATAATCTTTAATACCAGCAGCAGATCTTGATCTTTTAAAGATAACTGTGAGACTTTTACGAAAAATGGTAAATAGGTAATTCAAATTATTATTGAAAGATTTGCGATTGTTTATTTATTCTTACATTTCTTAAATTTTTCTATATTTTCACTAATAATCCTTTAAATCTTCATAATCTCTTAAATCTTCAGAAATTTAGGCGGGAACTTATAACGTAAATTTTCTTTCGCTTGATTGAATAAAATGTAGTATCCAACGATTAACTTAATTAGGCACGGATTAATCTTCATTCAATTACCGTACCGCTCTGCTTAAAATATCCCCCTTTTTGAGAGTATCCTTATGAAATACCCGTCTCTAATATTGCAAAATATGTGATAGTAGGTCATTAATTTTAATTTCCACATTTTAATGGTCACATTTTAATGATTATATTAAAATCTCCTTTTAATAAATTTCGCTGATATTGTAGTACCCATTAGCCATTGGTCTATATAATTTTTAAACCAGATATTTTAGAATATATTTTAAGTAATGCGGTTACGAATGAAGAAACAAATTGAATAACCAACCTTTAAAAGGTACGAAGAAGTTTAGTAAGCCTGAATATTTGGTGTAAAGGTTTGGTGTTTTACAATAAAAGAATATTGACATTTTTACTAATTTCTTTTGTTTTTAAACACATATATGGTACATACATATTACAGAAATTTTAAGTTCATTCTCCTTACGAATCATATTTTCAATAAATTTCTGTTAAAATTTAAGATTGAAAACATTATTTTAAAAGGTATTTCAATATAGTAATTAAAAGGTAATTAAAAGAGTTTTTTAAAAATATTAATGACAGAAAAATTTATCATTTAAAATAATTTTTTTTTTTCTTTTTTGAATAATATCCAATTACAATAATATCAACCCATGCGTTTCAATAAATGATTAAAATGGTAATAACAATACAAAGTTTAGGAAACTAATGAAAGAGAAAATGTATGACAAAAACCCCACAATCGTTTCGTATTTCGGACGGAAATAAATATCCTCCGTGTAGATCTATGGTACGATAAAATATTCGATACACATGATCTGTAATTTTGACCAGAGTTATAAATATAGATTTTATGTTTATTAAAAATTCTTTAACGAGCTTTTTTTTCTGTTGGTAGAAGAAAAAGATTATAACTTTATGAACTGTATGTCAAGATTAAGTCTGACACAACCTTGGAGCGGCATATACAATATCTCGGTATTGAAAATCATTGCTCAGTTTCCTGAATTTAGAAGCAGATAACCTTCTATTGTGCTTTGGTCAGATATGAAGTTATTTTTGAGAGGGGCTACTTTCTCAGGAGCCAGAAGAAGGTTGTACTCAACATTTACCTTGAGATGATAATAGCTTATGGCCGTATTCCATAGTTCCGGTCGGCATTATCAAAAAAGGAAATTTTTCATATTTGTTTTTTTTTTGTTCCAAGTATTAATTAAATTGTGACTTACCTTTTAGAACTCAAGCTAACCTTAATGTGATAGCAAACAATAATTAAGTTAAACCAAAGTATGTATTATGTTAATCAGGCACGAGATTAAGCTGTCAAAATTCTTGACTTTTAAGGATAAATTAAACTTAAAATGTTTATCAAGTATTTTCCACGCCTAAATATAATGTAACTATGAAATTTTTTCTCAAGCAAGTTGAAAAAAGGCTGATTCTCAGCGATCAATGCTACACAGTACATTCGTGGAAAATTAGCCCGATCAAAAATTAATTTTGCTATTTAATAATACTTTATTTGGGAATTCTATAGGTAAGAATTTCTTTATAGTTTGACAAAATTCCCACCTTTTTATATTTATGGGAAAAAACAATATTAGAGGTTGGAAGTAAAAAAAAAGGTTCCGCCTAAATATAATTTTTGTATAGAATATACTATAAATAACTTGGATGTTCATAAGTGAAGCGCAAATAGCATCTATACAATCTATCTGGCACTTATTCAAGTCCTATTTTTTATTGTATAGAAAAATTTTTACGTGCAGGAATACACTACATTGAAGAAATACTACGACAACTTCTGCAACATCGGCAAACTTTCCACTAAAACCTCCTTGTTACTCGTCTTACTCCTGTGAAGAATTAGGCTTCTTCGCAGCAAAAGTACTGGAGTCAAAGGAATGTAAAAAGTTTGAAAGCGTTCGACAAAGCATTTTTTTTACATCATGGGAAAAGTTAAAAGATAAGACAATTTTATTTGAGATACAGTATCATTTTAAGGAGTGATATTGAAAAATAAAAAAAGAAATAATTAAAAGGTGTTAAGTTTTAAGGTAAAGTAAAAAGGTAAAGAAGTTTTTTTATTTTTATGAGAAAAGAGAAACAGATAATTTTATTGTTTAGAATAAAAAGTTTTTTATAATAAAAACGAAAATTATTAAGAGAATAATAAATTACTAATTGTTTCAATTTTTTAGAGCTGAACAATTAGTTGAGATAATTGGTAGTTTTACAAATTCTTGAAAATTTGAAACTTTTTAATTAAACGTAAACTTTCGCAAGCAAATATTACTCATAGTGATAATAATTATAATTATAATGAGAGGTTGTCTTCGATTGTATTATTAAAAAAGGAGTTGTTTTGCGTAAGAAATAGATTTTTGATTTTCGTTCTTTTATCCGAGTCCGAAAATTTCCGTTTGTTTGTATGATCATCATAGGTAATTTATATGAAGTATAATTACTTTTATGCGAGGCGCAAAAAATAGAAATCATCGTATTGTGTTTCAAAATGGATGGTTTTTTTAAACTAATTTAATTTAATTATTTAATTAGATTAATTTAGTTAATCTTATCTAAAATCTATTAATCTATCATATGAATTACTTCAGTGGCTAACTGAAACTGTGACAACTGCTCCTATCTTAATTGGATTTAGTAATGAAAAATGTGAAAATTTTCTAAAATGAATTTTATGCTGATTGTTACGTAATTTTCTCGAACAATAGATTTTTTTTTTTTTTTGAATGATCGTAGAACGGTCTCTATAGTACCTGGAAGTTATAATACTTATAATACCATTTTCATAAAATTTCAGAGGTTGACTTACTATTATACTCGAAAAAAGAATATCATAATATCAGATATAATCTTTATGGTAAACACGGTAAATGAACTCTTAAAATATTTTTACGAAAAAAATAAATAAATAAATAACAAAATCAAATGATAGATACAGTAATTAATAATTTTGAAACTTGTTTAAAACTTGATTATTGATACTGTTGTTGATATCATACGATAGACGAAAAAAGAAAAAAAAAAAAATTAATAAGAACAAAAAAAAATCATTTCTTTTATAAAATTTCATCATCATTTAATATTATTGTCCTCTTTTTATCAATTATATAACTTATTCATGTATTACCTGATTTTCATTGATATGCCTTTTATACTCCATTGTTGTTTATTTCTTTTAATGGAAAGAGAATATAAAATTAAAAGAAAGCTGAAACCTCTATCACGTTTTTTATTAGTAAAAGACTTGGCGTTTAATACACAGTTTCATTTAATGATACAAAAATAGCCATCAAGTTTGTTATAAAAAAGTAAAAAATTTGCCATGAAGAAAAAATAAAAAGAAAAAAAATAAAAAAAAAATAAAACCGACGAAATGCTTATGCCACCAATTTTTCGAACTTAAATGCCAATTTTAACCGGTTTACGAATAATAAAAAAAACGATGTCATCGCACCTCACATCACATTTTTTAAATTCTATTCGTCACCCTTATATATTACGATTCGAATTACCAATGCGATAAATAAAACAAAATATAAAAAAAAACGATAATAATTATAAATCTTAGAAGTATGTTATTACACTCTTATTGTTTAAAGAAAAAAATTTTTCTCAAGAAAAATTTTTTGAAAATATTTCATTTCATGAGATTAAAATCATGAAACGTTTTACGAAACCGTTTTTTAATAATTTCGTTTACTTGAGATGCCAATTTCTGATACTCAAGTTTTTCTGAATGTGCAGCAGATTTCATCAATAAATCGGTTACTCTACTGATAACATGAAAGTTGGTAATCTGAATGCTATTCGCTTCTTTCGAGACAAATAATCTTGCCAAATTCTTCATGTTGGTAGGCTTATTAAATGGTCTATTATCATGTAATGATAGTAATTCGGTAAAAATTTCCATTGGTTCAGCATTATTTGTACTTGGAAGTCTATCGTTAAGAGCTTGTTGGAGGGTTACAATTTGATTAATAATATTATCAATATTATCCATTTTTTAAGATATGTAAAAGTAAAAAATAGTAATAAAAATAAATAATACGAAAATTTATTATGTATATTTTTATATATGCGTGTTAAAGAAAAAAAATTGTTATAGAAAAAATATATTTTTTTTTTCTTTTAAATCCCCCAAATATTCGCCAATATGCTTTATATTTATAAAAAAATTACGGAATTTTACGGAAAAAAAAAAGTCAGTATTGAGTACGGATTTTGTAAAAAGATACTGGATTTTTCAGTAAAAATTCCTTTTAAAAAACTTTGTTATACAAATAAAGAATCGGAATTAATGGAAATTTTTTTAGTTGGTTACGGAATTTTTTTTTATCCTAATTTAGCTGAGAGAATTTTTAATTCAATAAAGTTCAAACAATAGAAAGTAGTCATTACTACTTATTTATGTTATATATTATAAAAAAAGCACATGTTCGCTTTGTTAAAATTTACTAATTTGTTCAACAAGTAATTCTTACCTTGTCCTTGTGATTTTATTTTATGCATTTTCGTGTGGTCAAATTATTATAACAATTATAATAATTATTCATTATGATTTATAATGGTTTTTGTGTTAGAAAAATCCTTAATTGGCAATTCTACAAAAAAAGACGCGTTCAAGTATTTAAAGTACTTACTTATGCCATACATGCTACATTAAGCACTTGTATATTTTTTTTTAAAAAATTATTTATATAATATCAAGAATAATAAACGTGATTAACGCGTGCTAAAAAAAAAAGATCTTTCGCGTATTTTTCGTATTTTTCTCGACTTCAACTTTTTTTTTCCTTCATGCTGCGGAGCTGCGGGATCTATTGCCAATTATGCATAATTATTTACTTGTTATGTACAGATTTTGTTTTGTCTAACAATTTTAACGTCGAATGCCTTATTTGGTGAATAAATTTTAACATTAGATCCGAACCTCATTCTGCGTTCCCTACCCCTAAATAATTAGATTTCATATTTGGAAGGCCGTTGAAAGAAAATTTTATAATATTATTGTAGATCATTATTTAATATTTTTTTTTTTTTTTTGTTCCCTGTATATACCCTCATTGAAGAATTGTATGATGTATTTTTATTAAGTTTGCAAGTTTAAATATCCCTTTATATAGCAAGTTTCTTTTCATTATTTATCTTAAAATAGTCGACAAAAACCAATAAAAAAGGAAGAAAGAAACTGAAATTGGTCTAATTAAATAAAATATGGAACACAGAAACTTCCATTAAAAATTTGTTGAGAATGAGTCACATCTTATAATTATTTTAAATAGTCTATATAAAATTCTGTTGTAATAAATCTTATTTGACGTACGGATTATGAAAAAAAAAAAGTTTATGGGCTTAAAAAAAAGGAAGTAATAACACGAATCGACCATGGCTGGTAGACAAAGTTATTATATTAAAAATATTTGGATGGGTGGGATATCCTCATCCAATAAAATTATTATTAGTTAAGCTATTAGTATTTTCAAATAGCCTAACTATATAGTAATTGGTCGATTAGGAATATGCGGGATTTTAATGACCGATATTTTTAGTACTATCGGTCACCGCAGTATTCCTAATGACTGAACTATAACTCAGTTATTGGATGGGGGTCTTCGATCGACATCTCATCCAATAACTATTTATTATAAGTTATTTAATACACAAAAAATTTTTTCATAAAATAATTTTGGTTGGAATAAATTTTAATAATTAAATATTATTATACCATAACATATAATTTTTATATAAACTTTTCCTTTTATAAAATTTCATTAAATCAGAATATCAGATTCGGCATCAATTCCAAAAAACTCATCTGATTTTTTCTTAAAATATGCTGGTAAAGGTACGGTTATTTCTATGGACTTTACTAAATTACCTTTTTGTGTTTTCCAATTCTAATTATTAATTTAAAAATAAATTTATGTAAATTTTTATTCATTCCTTTTTTTTTCTTTTCAGAATCAAATATAAATATTTTTTTCTTACATGTATGACAAGTCTATTCAAATGCAAATACATTGGTTCAAATGATGTCTCTGATCTTGTACCAGTTTTATCAATTTTATCCAATCTATACTTATCATCTCCAAAAATAGGTGCTAATAATAAAATAATTTTAGTTATAAAAAAAAAAGAATTTTTATCCTTCTTGCATATAAATGATGATTTAATAGATAAATATGAAAATTTTTTATACCTTTGAGTACATACGCACAATGCGATCGTAGCTGATGTTTCCTCCCTGTTTGAGGATATAATCTAAAAAAAAAAAAAAATTTTTTTTTAATATTGAATTTTTTAAAACTTTTGTAATAATTTTTTTTCTTTTTTTGAAGAGCCACATAACCATATTAATAATCTCTAATAAGCACTTTCCACCCTCATCATATAATACGACTAATCTATTCCTTATATTTTCCTTCTAGCAAAATTAATAAACATAATTGTCGTTCTTAAAAATGGCTGCAATGATTGAAAGGTAAAAACTACTTGTGCGAAAAATGTACAGAAATGCATTGAAAATTATGCAAATGTACATAAAATATACTGAAAAAAAGCAGTATATTCACTGCAAAAAACGTGTGTAAAATGTACACATTTTTTTATTCATCTCCATCATAAATTTCAACCGTATCAACCATTTTGAAACGTAAATCAAATAATCCACTCAACATTCTGGCAATCTTTGCTTCATAAGTCTAATTACGTTATTACTTTTTTTTAAAAATACTGACCTTAGTAAAGAATAATTACCAGTTCCTGCAATTACCTGATAATATGTTATTGCAGGTTTACAATTTGCCATTAAAGGTGATTCTTTATCTAAAAAAAAAAAAAAAAATTACTATTGTGTTATTTAAACAAAAGATCAGTTGTTTTAATAACTTATTTCTTAAAGAAATAACCATTTTACCTAATATACAAGTGACTTTTTCAAAGGGTGGCTTACCGCCATAACGAATAGGTGTACTAATTTTGGTGTGTTTCAGATTTCTTGGAAGAAATTTAGTAACAATGGCAACATACTATTTAAAAAGGAAAGAAAAAAAACACTATTAATTTTGATAGATTAAAGAAAATTGAATGAATTAAAAAATTATACCATTTTTTCTATTGTACTTTCGCGAAACAGGTGAGACAATTTTCCTGCTGCTGATCTAGTTCGACCAAGGACAAGAGCACCTGTCGTGTTCTGTTTTAATATCAATATCAATACTTTCAATGATTAAAAAAAAAATTCTATAAATTACAAACCTTATCTAATCTATGAACTAATCGCGGAGGATCAGGATAATCAAACTGCAATGCTGGAGAAAGAAAAATTAAAAAATTCTGAACGTCTTTAGAATAAGATGATTAAGAGATCAAATAATACCATGTAATAAACCATCAACATGTTTAAACGTTTTCGGTCCACCTTTTATAGAAAGAATTAATTAAAAGTCGTTAAAAAAAATCATTTAATATAAAATTGAAATAATCAATCATGTGTGTACCTTGAGTTGCAAGAATAAAAATCATTTAATAAAAATTGAAATAAAAATTTGATTATATTTGTACCTTGAGTTGCAAGACCTTGTGGTTTATTAATAACTATAATTTCATCATCTTTATATACAATCATTGATCTTATTGATTCTATTTCATTTTCACTAAAAGACTAAATAAATCACGATAAAACAATAAAAATTAATAAATTTAATAAATTCTTTCTTGATCAAATAATAATCTATACTTTAATTGCAAGTCTTGTGGGTCGAACTAATTTGGCTTCTTTATATAAATCTGTGCTTCTTACTAAAATCACATCACCAGGACGAACTTTATATGAGAGAGTTTTTGTTTTTTTTATTCGCATCTCATTACTATCTAACTCTTCATTTTCGTGTGCTAGTGGTTTTAATTTTACCTATACGAAAAAGAAATCATTAGAAAGAAAGAATAAAGAAATAAATAAACTTTGGCAAAAATACCTCATTTTTACGAATTTTTTTTTGAATCGTTGAAGTTGGAAGATTTGTTCGTAAATGTAAATATCGGTCAAGTCTCATATCTGAATCATCATCATTAACTACATATTCATGAAATTTAAAATGACTATTTAAAGAGCCAGTAAAATTGAATTTTGAAATTAACGAAGAAGAAAACCATCGACAACAAAAATTATATTTCAACATTTTAGAAAAAGATTATCGTGCGTTGTGTCACGCATTTTTATTGGTTATTCAATGATAAAACGTAAATCATGTGATAAATGAACACGAAATGACGACATCACGTACACGGTGCACGTACTGTAAGTTGCTGTAAGTCTGTAATACTTTGACGTGTTTCAGATTATGTGTTTCAAAGATAAACTCCCTTTTCGCAATTTCTTAATAATAAAAACTCCGGAAAATAGTTGATAGCTATAATTAAATAAATTAATTCGGAAGAATACGGGAAAATACTTTACTTTTTTCTTTCATGAAATCTGTCATGGGATTGATTCAAAGAAAACTTTCTTTTTTGAGATAAGTCACTTTTATTCCTTTTTACACAATAACGATGAATTACTCTATAAAACTTGGGTGACACATGTATGATCAAGTTTACCGAATCAGGATTATAAGAATGGTTCATTTTACTTTGATTATTTTCTCCCCTTCTGCTCACTTCTTTCTCTAAGAAGGATAATTGATTTTTTTTAAAAAAAAAAAGAGAGAAAAAAGAGAGTAAGAAGAAAACTAAAATTTTTTTAATAAAAATAAATAAATAAGTAAATAAAGAAAACAATAAATTTTTTTTTTTTACATATACCGTGAAAATGATTAGGCTTTATTATAATCAACAAGTTTTTTCGATTCAAGAGTTAGCAGATGCGTTAGTTTCGAGGCTCGACAGAAATAGAATATTTCCTCCATTTTATTATAATCAACCAAATGATTTTATAATTTCTACGCAACAAGGTCATATCGTGAAAAGTAACTGCTTCTTTTTCTGTTGCAAAAATGTCAAGGAAGAAGCTAACAGGTTTGGAAACAGAAATATGCGTATCATCTTTAAAGCTTCTGGAATTTTATGGAGAAACGCTACAGTTGGTGAAAAGAAAATTTACAGGGATTTATATACCGACGCAAAAAATGTGTGTGCACAGATAAATGCCAATGCACAACCGCCCGTCGCTCAAGCACAAATACAAGCGCCAGATCCTTTTTATGATATGGTTTCAAACATGTATAATACAGGTTTCACTTTTAATACAATGGAATCTGTCGAATTTCCTACCATTCTTGATGAAGTAAATGGCCCTTCAACGAATTTCTATTAGTGTTTATTGTAGCACAACAAACATATTAAAAATATTATGTAAGAGGAATTTTATTCGATTATTCTTCATCCCCTAATGGTTAAATTCATTTCTAAGGTGTCTTCAACTCAAAAAAGACAAAAAAAAAGCCCTTTTCCTATATTTATATATTGCTATAAAACTGATAATCAAGATATCTCCTGTTTCAGTTATCATCAGTAAGAGTTTATTTCATTCTCTATCGCAGAATTTATGTCAGCGTCTCTCTCGACTCTCTTTCCAAAATTCGAAAACCATTAGTTGTATAGCGTATAATTAATCAATAATCTGTGGACATCGAAGTATCCCGTCACATCATCGTATCAGCTTACTCTCCTCCGTGTTGGCTTTGGTATAACTTTATTCAAGTATCAAGATGTACTCTCCGTGGCGTAACTTCATTTGGAATTGCAAAACACTCAACCGGCTTGTAAATTCGAGCTGAAAGAATTCACAAGAAATTAGTATATTAAGATATTTTTACTAGAAGGCAAGGGTTTCGTGAATTGTTAAACGAATATTAGAACGTGGCGCAAGTCAACGTCAGTATTATTTTTACCAATCACTATCGAAGTTAAGCGAGTTGTTCGAAATCACTTTCCGTAAAAATACAGTTTTCGACAATTCTTGGTTATTCTTATTAAACCCTTTATTCTAAAGGGTGCCCTTTTTTTCTACCATTTCCTCAATATTATCCAGAAATTTGTTTCGAAAATCACCAAAATTTCTGTTGGCTGTGTACAACTATTCGATCCCTTCCGCCGAATTTAAGATTGTAATTAAACATTTTCCGTGCCAAATCTTCAAAAACGCTCTTTTCTTTACTTCGAACCCGAAGAAAATTTTAATTATAATAGTATGCAATATTTTTATTCTATAAACGAAAAGAATTATTTGACAATAACTTTACTTTATAGTACAGTCAACTCTCTTTAAGTGCACCCCACTTGGGTCTATATTTAGGGAGGGCGTGCATTTAGAGAGAAATTTTATATGATCTCTAAGAGGGTGCATTTAGAGAAAAATATATAGTGCGTACGCTTAGAGAGAATGCACTTAGAGTTGACTATACTATTGAAACTATACATTTCTAAAATTTACTTTTTTTTTAAAAAAAATAAATAAATAATATCTGACATATATATGGTTTCTTATATGCTATTCTTAGTCATCTTTCACAAATTTCTTAACTTTTATATAATAGATAATCCCCAAAAGGCCCAAATAATTGGTGAGAATTACGGGTTAACTTTTATAAATTAAGTTTCTTTTTCAACTTTGTGGATTATTCACGTAAATCTCAAATTCTTAAATTTCCTCGTTCAATTACAGATAATAAAATTATTTCATTTTTCATTTAGAAATCTTGGAAATTTTCTTATTGTAGAATAGCGAGTGATACTTTTTTTTTAATACTGTAATATGGTTATTATAGAATAAAAAAGTTAAAAAATAGCAATAATAAATCTTTCAAAGTCTCTTTAAATAATGTAGGGCAGGAAAAAATAAGAATAATAACTAATATTTAGTAAAAATTACGCCATTGAATATAATTTTTAACGCTAAGAAATTGAAAATTTCAAATCCTACTGGTCCAACTATAATCCCATTAAAATCGGATATGTACCGGAGATAATTTTTATTTGGTAGAAGCGATCAAGTCAAAAATAACTTGCGTTTAATTTTTTAAATTCTTAAAAGCTACAACACAACCCTCAAAGATAATTAAAAATTCAAAAGATATTTTAAATTTTACGATTCGCAATTAATAAATAAGAATTAATTAATAAATGAATAAAGAGGAATTTTTACTTGAAGTACCAAATATTTATCATGAAAGTGCGAATTTTTTCGTAAATTGTAATAAAAATTACATATAATTATTACATTTACTCCGTCAACTATTTAATAAATTTTTTAAAGTATTTTAAGTAACTAATTTAAAATAAATAGAACCCAATTACATAACTACGAATTTGAGCATTTTATTATTTTAAAATATGATTTGTTGTAATAACGGGTACACAAAAGATGACTCATGATTATATTGATGGGATAATGCAATAAAATATTATGTGAAACGATTTGTATTATATTTGATTTTATTTTTTATTAACCCGCTTTTGAAAAATTGACCAATTTTATCCAAAAATTTTTAATCGTCAACCTGGCTCCTATTTTGGTATCCCAAAGGATCATGTCATCCTTGTGAAAAAAGTCGATTCGTTTTTATATTCCATATTTTTTCCGTAAAAGGCTCAATATTTCCGGAATTAATAACCTTATAATATCACGGAATTTATCGAATTATTTCCAATTTCCGTGAATGGATCCGTGAAAGGCTCATTTTTACGGAGTTTTTACAGAAATAACAGATAAATTCCTTACTGTACAGTAAGGAATTTTACCCTTTCATCCCTTATTGCGCAAGATCTAGAGCAGGACTATGGATGTATTGACACTAATAAGGGCAGAGAATCCTGTCTAGAAAACACTTGACTTTTCAACTACCTCTTTCTCTTTTTCTACTCTTGTTTAAGTGGAGAGGAGGATGGGTATAGATGTATTAGTTGGAGCATAAGCGCTTGGCGCTATGTGTAATATATTTTTTACAGGAGGAGCATAGTGTACTTCTTAGAAGTCCCTTTGGTAATACAAAAGAAATTTCATTTAGAAGACATAATCCCATTCAAATGAATTTTAAATCCACAAAAACTAATCTTGTGTTCTCAACTTAAACCGCAAAATGAGGTTGCCGTCTAACGTTATACTATGTGATTTAAATTGATATGGTATTGTTACAACTTAAAATTTCATTCCGAATATGATGATATACCAAAAAGACTTAAAAGTTGCAATTATACATACCGGTAACACAGAAATAAATAAATAGTTCTTATACTTTAGTAGTAAGTTGACAATATCAGAAATTTTGGCTAGTGATTTTATTCCTCTATTTAATCAATACAATATTAAACTTTTAAATGTTATTCATTCTTAATAAAACTTATATTATGCTTATTGATTTATACTTCACTGAAATCAATATTAATTTACACTTTTTTAACTTTTTTATCAGAACAATACAAAAAACGGGAAATTTACAATGATGATAAAATGAAAGAATTATAATAATGTGCCAACAAAAAAAAAAGATGAAGAATAAAAAGAAAATGAAAAAGAATGAAAAAATGATGAGGAACAAAAAATAATAATATAGTGAAGAGAAATAACCAATAATAAGCAGCGAAAAGTAATAAGAACCTCCATCATAAAAAAATGAAAAAAACTGTTAGTTTCAATTTAAAAGCTAAAACTGAAATATTAATAAAATAGTAAGGAAGTTACGCCTACCAAGCCGCGTTAAAATTAACTAAAGAATACAAGCAAATGTTAACTGTAAAATCATTAAAAGCAGCAAAAATGACAAAAAATAACAAAATTACAAAATAAGGCTGGGCAAAAAAAAAATATTTTAGATTCTCATGACCCGGCTCTGTTTTATGAAAATCCATAAATTTTTTTTATAGTGTGACTTTTTTATAATGAAAATTGTAAAAATTAAAATTTAACCTTTATTTTCGTAATCTTTTTTCTACTCTAAACTTAGTATCTTTACCACGTTTTTTCTTATCTGAAACTGTTGTATAACACACTCATTACAATAATAATAATATTCTTATTTTATATTAACTCTATCAGATTCATCGCTCTCATCTTCTGGTACTTTTCCACATTTCTGTTGGATTATTACATGTCAATCCATCATCAACTTTTACTTTTTTATAAATTTCTTTCACATCATCTTTTCACTATTCTCATTACCATTTAAATACAAAATATAATACAAAATACATATAAAAAAAAATTTTATATACGTAAAGAAAAAAACCGGGCCAGGTCGATTTTAAAATTTTATGTCACAAGAATCTAAAAATTTTTTTTTCTCAGCTTAACAGAGAGAAAAATTATTTTAAGAATTTTATCATGACATTTTCAAGTCATCTTAGAAATGGACTCGAGGCAGAGACAATGACATTAGATCGATGAAACTTTCAAATGCAATGATTTGGATATGTGGAATGTTTTAATTATTTAATCAACTAAATATTTAACTGTTAATATATTTTTTGAATTATAGATGCACTCAGAAATCTCAATTGGCTGAGAATACCGAATGAATCCAACAAAAAAAAGACGTACATCTGGTAGTTACTGATTTTTCTTTCCCTCTTCACGGGGAATTATTGAATGTGAGGGAAGATACACATGCCCAGAATAATAATAATATATAAATAAGCAAATTCTCTGATTGAAATAAGGCAAGGAGCATGCTTCAATGAGAGAATTACATTATAGATATCTCATGATGATGGCTGATCAAGATCATGATGGAAGTCAAAGGATTGATTATCAATTATTATCAATTTTTTAGATTATTTCTATCCATCATTGCTTAAAGTTTCAGGTTCTCTGATGGAATTCATTGTAAAGTGCACAAGAGGTAACACTAAAAAGTCATAAAATAATGATAATGGTAAAAGTTGATTAAACACTGCGGAGGTCTTGCCACGAGCACTTCTGAAGAAATTAAAAATATTTTAAAGAAACCAATTTAAGGTGAATGAGAATTAATTAACACGAATTTCAACAAGAACCAATGATCGAAAAGAAATTATGTACCAGGAATCTACACGAATCATCATGTCGAAGATCATCTTATTTTATCAATATTGCTATAATGAAAGAATTGTACCAAAGCTCCTTGATAGTTTAAACTTTACACTTGTATTTTTGTAGGGCGGTTTACTTTTAGGAATAGAGTTTGAGGAGGTTATTTTTGACTTAACCAAACCCTTATCTGTCTACTTTTTTTCGAACAAGTTTAGATAGGCGTATATGTGTCAATAAATATCATGCGTTGCTCAACATCAAAAAATGTCAAACAACAAACCCTTTGTTAATAAACGCCACTTAAAAATGTTTAAAATGTGTATTACAACGTGTAAAACAACATTAGTAGTTGAAAAATGTGTCATTAGCTAGCTGGTGCAGTATATCATCATGACTTGCTGGTAAAAGTGCGGTCTCAAGGAAAAAAAAATGAATATAATCATGGTTATGTATTAATTTACTTATAAAATTGGGTGAACATTTAATTTTGAAAATCAAAATCAAAAAATTTCAGAATAAATTGTGTTAATGATTGTAGATATGACAAACTTTTAATGAGTATTTAAAAAAAATGAACTTCATATTAAGTATATAAGAGTGATAATTAATAAATAAAAAAGTAAATTGTAAAGCCATTATAAAATTTACAAATTTAAATCATAACTTTTCTAACGTAAATATTTCTTGATGCAAACTTAAAAAACTTACTAATCACTTTAATCATCAATTTTTTCCTTAATTGATAAGTTATTATTGTTGTCACTAGCATCTTGTGTTTGATTTAAGTCAGCACTATCATCTGTTTTAGCATTCTTCTTAAACAGGAACTTAAAAGCAGCACAGAGGATATTGAGGAGGATCAATCCACCAATACAAACCGCCATTAGAAGTTGTAAGATAATTAACACAATAGCTAAGGAGAAGCGAGTTGTTGGCGTGATTGTAATATTACCACCCAAGAATGGTATAAGAAGAAAGAGGACCATCAGTCGTCCAGCAGAAAGTGTTATGTTAAAAATATTGGCCAAATTTCGTTCAAATGGTTTAAAATAATAGACGGTTATTAAGTACGCAAGTTCCAAGATGACAAGACATGTTAACTGTGCGATTCCACTGTGGTGACCTATTGCTACTATTAGCGAACGAAGAAACTGGTATACCATTATTGGAATGACAAACCATACGCGATCCTTTAAATAATCTGTATATAGTACACCAAATAAAATCTTGTATTTCCCACTCCACAGAAGATCAGCATCTGCTTGAAAAATGGACAAGACCTTGTAGATGCAGAAAGGAAGAAGTCCTACGGTAACTACTACGAGCATTATAGATGCGAGCAGGAGTAAAAGCCAACAGTCGCTGGATTGGGTCAGTTGATATAGAGAAAAAAGAGTAATAGGATAATACATCGTGTTGATCTAACAATTAAAGTGCCGTACCAAATTTTTCATGGTGAAAATTAATTATATATCAGATGCGCTAAACAATTCTCAAATATGCAATAAAATTATATTACTCACTACACGCAAAATAGCACCTTCGCATAACGAATTACGAAATATAATGATAGAAGTGATTACATAACTACTACTCTTAAATAACAACATTAATCAAAAAAAAAAATCTTGACTTACTAAATACTAAAAAACGCATATTTTTGTTGACTTTTTCAAAAATCTTTACTTTTTCTTTCATCGTGAATGCTATGGCACCGATCAATAACATGATAATTAAAGCTGTACCAATAGCTAATAATAGTGTTACGAACATGACAAAGAATATATTACTATTTGGTATATGTAATGTGTTTGAGTAAGACTCAAATCCAGTGGGATCTGGAAAGTATGTTTTGTCTCCATTGGTTATACTTGCAGTGAACAAGTGCTCTGGTGTTACATCAGAATTGAACCAAGGTTGGCACGTGTCAAACTGATTTAACGATGAGGTACATACAACGGGTAAAAGAGGACACACTAGCTTTCGCAAATTACCGGCGGCATTGGAAAAAGCTTGGACATTTATTCCACCACCTGTTCCGGTTGACCATCCAAAATTAGAAGCAAATTGACGGTAACCAACTGGTGGATTTGGAAGTGTAAGCAATGCAATAGTAACAATCCACTGAGCGACACTTATAAGGACGGAGTTTGTGTTAATGATGAATTATGCGAGACAGTAGCCGTAGCACTTATAGGAATCAACGATGGTATGTTCCTATTTATATCATCATCAGTCGTTCTACCAATGTCATTTATGCCTTCACCCATTGATGCCCATTTCTTTGGGTAAATACTGTAATTTACTTCTCTCCTAAGAAATAATAATGAAGCGGATAAGAGTATGAACGCCAATGCTATAGTCATTGAGATTCCAGTAATTCCATTCGAGTATGCCGTGCTTTGGCTACCAACAGGGGCTGTAACACATCCTTGATTAGCATTTTGGAAGGTAAGTATTGCATAGGAACCAGTGCCAGGGACGTTGAAGAATGAATCTAAGATTTTTCCGGTTTAAAATGTAAAGGTTATTTACCATTCCAAAAGAAATAACAAGCATCCAGAAAACTTATACCAAAATAAATACCAGGAATTCTATCATCAAAGTTTGTTGAAAATTTATTTCTATAGGTAAATAGTCCATCAAATTGCATAGGAAAATTCTTGTATACAATGTGTTTCGCATCAAAATAGACGAAAAATTTTGCTTTTTTTTTGAAAAAAATTACAAATTTAATGCTACATATACTTTATTGTCCGAAGCATAGCTGAGGACCTTTTACTACTACGCATTTCAACTGCAATGTCGGTTTGTCCTGCATACTGATCAACGAATAATATTTTGCGCACGTGTTATTAATTTTTGTTGCATAACGTGTATCACGTATTTGTATAACCAATGGGATAAATATAATAATAACTTGTAAAAAAAAGCTATATTTTTTTGTATTACAGGTGTAACGTAACCATTTCGCGTTTAATTAATAATAAAATAAACATTTCGCGTGAATACATTTTAATTAAAGAAATAAAGTTAATAAAATAAACATTTCGCGTGAATACATTTTAATTAAAGAAAAACATTTTAATAAAGTTAATAAAATAAAAGATAAAAAATATTGTTTTTAAATATTTTTTTAATGTTCTATAATATATACTATAAAATTCGTGTTTGCCTCGTTTGATAAAAATACAGTATGTAACACATTTTTTTTTTCGATTAATTGTTTTTTGTCGTCCGTGATGCGAAATAAAAAAAGTCTCAGTCAAACTGTTGAGGCGATTCGAAAACGTAAAAGCAGAGATAATGAAAATATCGATAAATGTCAAACGCGCCTTGCTAGTGTTTGTGAAAATAAGAAATGAAAAATTGACAATGAAACAGTTGAACAACGTGCATCCCGGTTGGCTAGAAACCGTGAACAAAAGCAACGAGAAAGACGGCGATGTGTTTTAGAACCTGCTGATGAACGTCTTAATCGTCAGGATGAACAACTTGCTGATAATTTTCAACCCCTTTCTGAATCAGACCATAAGCTTCTGCGAAAATTCCGTACTGAGATGAACAAGCTCGAGCATAAAATTTGTCCTGTGTGCAATGAACGTTTCCCTTTGATTAACCTCGTCTTGAGAATGTGTCGCCACTGTTACAATGATAAAAGTGATAAAAATGATAAAAGTGATCGAAATGTGGTAAAAAAATTCTCTGCCGAAAACAATATGAATCCGGGTGATGTTCCTGAAGAATTAAAGGGTCTTACCGAAATTGAGGAAATGCTAATAGCTCAAACTTTTCCAATCGTGTCCATTTATTATCTTCGTGGAGGGCAATACGCCTACAGCGGAAATGTTATAAACTTTCTGCAGGATATAGGGGAGTTTGTAATGCGTCTTCCCCGATACCCTTCAACCTTGGATACACTTGTTGTCCGTCGCCAGTCTGCTGAAGGATCAACGTCATTCAGGGATTTTACAGTTCGTCGTGATAAAATTAAACAAGCTCTTTGCTGGCTGAAAGCAAATAATCGATATTATGCCGATATTATCATTGATGAAAATGTATTGCGTACTTTGCCTGATGATGGTTCTATTAACGATCAACTTCCTCAAATTCGTAATGATGAAAACAGGCTACAGCTTGTCGATGATGTTCATCGTTTAAATAGTGAAAGTGACGATACGATCATTAGGAATTTTATTCCGGCTCCTATCCCTTTGCACATTGAAACTCATATCATCGATGATGCTCTTGCTCGTATGCAGTCTGAAGCTGATCCTGTTATGTGGCCAAACATAGGTGGTACTGCTATTAACGAATTTAATACCCCTGGGTATATTGCTCGTGCCTTTCCAACTCTGTATCCAACGGGTAGTGCTGACCTTCGAGCAGAACATATAAGGGACGTAAACCCTGCCGAGTACTTCCAGCATTTACTTAAATATAAAGATGGAAGGTTTGCTCGCCATCCCCGATGGCGATATTTTGCTTTGAATTCCCAGATGCGTTGGCGTGCTTTACAGGAAGGAAGGGTTTATGTCAAGCAAGGTCTAAATGGTAGACAATTAACAGTTGGGGATGTTCAAGAAATGGTGAAAAATGATACTCACATGGCAGATCATGTCATACGGTTTGGTGAGGGTTTGCGTGGTACTAGACAGTTTTGGACAAAGCGTAGCTTCGAATTGCATGACATGATTAAGCAGCTAGGAATGAAAGGGATGATATTTTTTACCTTCAGTGCAGCTGATTTGCACTGGCCGGAGCTTCATAAGCTGATGCCTCATGGTGAGAATGAAATGGACGTAGTATCAGATGAGGAACGGAGTAAGCATCGACGTCAAGATTTGATCAATAACCCACATATCGCCGCTTGGTTTTTCGAAAAATGCTTCAAATTATTTTTGGAGAACGTTTTAATTCCTAAGTGGGGATTGGAAGATTACTGGTATAGGTACGAGTGGCAACACAGAGGTAGTGTACACGTACATGGGATAGGGAAAATGCGAGATGCGCCTTTGTTTGATTGGGATAGTATGAAAGATAATGAAGAAGAGATGTCCAGGATCTTGACACATTTTGACTCATTTGTTACTACAATTAATCCATGTCCTAATGCTCCGATACCCAATCGCCATCCTTGCCAGAAAGATAATGCAGAATTATGTGATGACTTACAGGATTACATTGAGCTCGTAAATAAACTACAAAAACATACAAGATGTAGTTCTTCGTATTGTCTTCGGTCAAAAGATGGTCAGCAGTATTGTAGATTTGGATTCCCTAAAGATAATGTTGACCATAGCTTTATACATGAAAATGATCAGGGTCAACCGGAGCTGATCACGTCAAGAAATGATCCTTATGTTAACCCTCATAATCGCATTCAACTCCAAGGTTGGCGTGCGAACGTCGATTTTAAACCCGTTCTTAATATTTGTGCTGCTCTAAATTACGTTGCCAAGTATGCCACTAAGTCGGAACCACGTTCTTCATTTTCAGAAATTTTAAATAACATTCTTTCTGAAAGTGACCCTTCTGATCCTTCTCTTGGCTCATTTCAACGTTTATTGCTTCATACGGTTGCGGAACGTGATTTTTCCGCCCAAGAAACCTGTCATCTACTCCTCGGTATCCCACTTTACCACTCCAGTCGGCAATTCGTTATTTTAAATCTTAACAATGAATCTCATCGTTGGCTTTGTGGAACTGGAACCGAAAATGTAATGCCAACTAGCGATATTGGCTGAACAGAACGATCACCTTTGCAAAAGTATTGGGATAGACCTGTTGAATTAGAAGATCTTTCCCTCTTTCAGCTCTATCTAAGATACAAGTTTTATAATGGTAAGTGGAAAATATGCGATCATGAGAATGGTACGTATTTGGCCAAAGCCATCGCCTCAACGCGATGGTCCTCAATGGGATGAATTTTGCCGTATAAAGGTTATACTCCATGTTCCACATCGAAGCTTTCAGCAGTTGACCGAAAATGATTCTCTCTCATGGACTGAACTTTTTAATCATAATATTGGCGAGAAAGAAGAAGAATTTAAAGATCTCCTCAGTACGTCTGTTGATAACTTAGAAGATGAGTTTGATGATGATGAAGAACAGCAGGAAGCCGACGAATGTAGAGATGATATACGTCCGGATTGGATGATATTGGCTGAAATGGGCCCTAATGCAGTTATTGACGGTTCTGAAGATTTAGATTTTCGTGATGTTGATCGAAATAATAATTGGTTTTGTGGTGTCAGACGACGCTATCCCGACATAGATTCTATTGATCTAAACACTTTTGTGCAGCAGTCTAGGAATGAAGAAGATGATAGTACGGTGAATCCTATTGTAGATTATCGAACATTGAATGAAAATCAGATGATTATTTTTAGGAAAATTGAAAGACACTATAATGATATTATTACAAACCATAATCAAGTCAAGCCACTCAGACTTATAATTATGGATACAGTGGGAACTGGTAAATCGTATCTAATTAACGCAATTTGAGGACGTCTTCAAGAAATAGCTACGAATAATGGTGCTGAAACTTCGCCTGTGGTTGTTCTTGCTCCAACTGGCGTTGCTGCGTTTAATATTCATGGATCAACGATCCACTCGATTCTTTCAATTCCCATAAAAAGTTCTGACTTTAATATAGAGGGTGAACGACTGAAAAAACTACAAAACAGATTGAATGGTGTGAATTATGTGATTATAGATGAAAAAAGTATGTTGGGCCGCCGAATGCTTTCTGTAGTAGACTTACGTTTACGTGCGGCATTTCCTGAACATCGAAATCAACCATTTGGTGGTCGATCGGTCATTTTAGTAGGTGATTTCGGTCAACTTCCTCCAGTGATTGATGAGCCGATGTACGCCAAGAAGCTTAAACATGACTCACTGTCAAATGATGGTATGAATATATACAACCAATTTCGAGAGATATATCGGCTTGACGTTGTTCGCTGCCAATCTGGAGATTCACCTAAACAGCGCTGTTTTAGAGATATTTTGATGTGATTACGTGACGGTGAGTCAACAATAGACAATTGGAGGACACTTGCGACACGTTTTGATGATTCATCTACTATGAAAAATGCTACATTTTTGGATGCAATATATATAACTCCTCGAAAGGTTGACGTTGCTGAGATTAATATTAGTAAGCTCAAATCGTCAAATGCTCCCGTTGCTAGAATTCGTGCTGTCCATACTGGTGGTAACGAAGCTTCTAAGGCAGATTCTGACATTGCAAAAGGTCTTGAAGCAGAACTACTGTTGTGCAAGGGTGCGCAGATCATGCTTAGAGCCAATTTGTCTGTGAAAACGGGACTGGTTAACGGTTCAGTAGGAACAGTCGATGATATACTGTTCCAAGAAAATCAAGGTCCGCCTTCTCTTCCGATTGCAGTCCTTGTAGACTTCAACAATTATAATGGTCCTGCAATTATATCTACCGAGGGTAAAAAAGTTGTTTCCATTATCCCAATTCGACGTTCCTGGGAAACCAAGATGGTAGCTTGTTCACGCTTACAAATTCCTCTCACCCTCGCGTGGGCTATTACTGTTCATAAAAGCCAAGGTCTGACGCTACCAAAAGCTGTTATAGATCTTGGAAAAAAGGAATATGCCGCTGGTCTCTCATTTGTTGCAGTATCTCGTGTTAGTGCTCTGAAAAATATTCTTTTTAAGCCGTTTTCATTTGAAAGGCTTCAACGAATCAGAAATTGTACGAGATTGAAAGAAAGAAAGGAAGAAGAAAAGTGACTGGATTCTATGATATTTCAAAATTAATTTATTGAATATAAATTTTGTGAGAAAATATTTTTATCGAACATCATGGAAATAAATCGAAATTTGCAACGTAACATAAATCGAAAATTTGTAACGTAACACAATTGATTTTAACTGTATTTAATTTAGCGATACAGCTAATACTCTAAAATTTTTAATTATATACTTTTTTTTAAAGTTTAACTATACGATTTTTAAAGTTATACTTCAGTGATACAATTACTTTTTTTTTAGTGATGTACAATTGTTGATAATCATGTGACTAGAATGCTTCGGACGCTCCAACGGTTCCCGTTCCCTAGTTATTAATCAGTGCAACGTATATTACAAAAATTTACCTTGACTTTGAAAATTTTCACCATTGCCTTCTAAATATAGTTCTATATTATTCTGCTCTTTTGAATACAAAACTCTAAAATCGTTGAATTTAATAGTTCCACAATTGGCATATCCATCTGGAGTAATGTCTCCAGTAAGTAGATTCCCTCCGGGGTGAGGTGTCACAGTTGGCGTTAATAATTTGTTATGAGTTTCTGGAGTTTTAGTAGGAGCGTCAAATTTGATTTTGATTTTTAATTTCAAAGAGCTGCCGAAGTTTGCTTTGACAATCGCCAACATTAGTCTTTGTTTTGGCAAATTCGAATTTAGTGATTTTGCCCCATTTCCACAACCGCCGCTGATACAGGAGGCGTCTGGATAAGGAAAAACTTTACAGTTTTCAACGATGAAACATTCTGGGTGTTGCATCAAATTTTTTTCATCTATCACAAACAAGGATAAGGCGGAAACATCTCCTTCAACAGATTCCCAACTATATTCTAAAATAGCATTTTTTTCTTAATTATCCGTCTTTGCATCAATGTTGATATTATTTAATTTTTTATGATATATGAAAAAATTAATGTTCAGTTCACCTATTTTAGACGCAAATTTAACAGCGGTAAAAACATCCCTTCCAGTAAATGTCACGAAATCATCAAAATCGTTATCGGCTGAAAGTGGCACTGCCGATAAGGTTTGGTCAACCTAACATTTTATCATTAAATGTATGTAATATATTAGTCAAAGTCATAAGGCATATTATAATCTGTTGAGTGATAACAAAAGTAATATAGTTGGCGGAGTTAAATTTTTTATTTTTATTTTTGCAAACATACCTGAAATACTAAAAGTATGATTGTGAAAAGTACCAACCCAAAAGGTCGAATATTCTTCATTATCAATTATTTACGTAGATAATATGTAGAAATTACAACTTATTATGTCCAGATTGATTATTATTTATATAAGTTATTACTTTTGCACAATCTCTTTTTTTTTTTGGTATTACACGTCATATCTATTTAGATCTATCAATCAAAAAAATTCTTCTCATAATTATAAGTAATGATAACTTGAAAATTTTGAAGAAATAAACAATCACAAAAAAAATGTTTTTTGATACGCCTTTTTTTCGTTTATTCAAATTTCCTAATTATTTGAATTCATTTTATTTTTGAAAGTACTAATCCGGTGGAGTCATTTAACCATTCTTTTTTTATTGTTTGTTTGTTATAAATGAATTTGAAATATGAAATTCTAAATTTGACCATAAGCGCATGAACACAAGAACGAGTTATATTAATAATTTAATGTTACCTTTTAGGGACTTTGTTATCAGTAATCGAAAGTTCATAACATAAAAAATAGGTTTAACATCTCATGACACAAATTCTATATAATCATGTGGATCAAAACAATTGCGAAAATCTAATCAGCAAGGCAATTATTTGGCCACATGATTAAATAACAAAGTACAAAACCACATCGTCTACTGATAAGACTTTATCAAGGGCGTTACCATGATTGATGTTTCGACATGACAGTCAGTACTCAAGCGATAAATAAGATAGACCGGTCGGACCAAAGACATATTGTAATATTTAAAGCATGCATCAAATAATTCGAATATATACATACAGTCATACATTAAATAGTTTTCCCAAAGAAACATATTCCCATTTACCGAAGATAAGAACTTTATTATCAATAATACTATCTCTAAGCGTAAATAAATTATGATGCACCAACGGAAGAAAATTAACTAATTAAGTAAAAATGGTTTCAAAATGGTTTCAGCCAAAAGTCGCGTGATTATAATTTTTTGTCGGTGCCAAATGCCAATAAATCATCAAAATTCAAATTTGGAAATTTGTAATTGAAATTTCCAAATTTCCAATTCGAAATATCGCCAAAACGACAAATGAATTATGAAATCGTAATTTATATTGATAAATAGATTTTACACATTTGTTTCATTGTTTTCTACATAACAAAAGAATTTACCATACTATCTATCTTTATCGAGATTATTTGGTGACATGTAGGTACCTCAAACAATCATTTTAAGTAAGTGTCATTGGCAAATATATTTAAGGTTTTAAAAGATGATTAACCGTCACATTTTTAGAAAATCTAACGATAATTTCTAGAAAATTTATTGATAATTCCAGTCATATTCAATTCTCAGCCGATTACTACTTTTCATGTCCTTATGTTGAACAGACAATTAAATTCGAGAGATATTATTATTATTTCAGGTAAACAAAGAAATAATCATGCACGCTGACATTATATTATTATTATTTAGTAAGAAAATGAGTATGAAAATTTTAGAAATTAGTAATGATAAATAAATATTGTTTTAGAATGAATACTCAAGTGGCGAAGTAGATTATTATAATAACTAATAATGTTAATTATAATTAATTATTCTATAATAATGTTATATAATTAGATTAGTCATATTTAGCTAATTATTAAAAAGTTAGTGAACTTTTTTCAATTCCTTGAATCATTTACCAAAATTGTAGATCACAACATAAATAGGTAGAACAAAACTATGATAAATTAAGAAATTATTTCTAATGTAGTCAAGGGATTTACTTCGTAATTTTAAATATGGGTTTTATTTGACATATAGGGATAATAAAAACGCCACGTATTCTTCTGTTTTAACCTCGTTACTATAAAGTCCGATTGTCCGAAACTTGTATGTATCCAGGAAAAAAAATTTTTTTTGCACAATACTAAGTGCAAAAAAAAAAAGTTTTGAACATGATAATTGTTAAATCTTGAAACATTTAAGGGATTCTTGCGTAAAAAAAAAGAATATTGTTGCTTGATTGTTTTAATAATATGGACTTTTAACATATCATGCAATTTTCGGGTTATCTCGAATTTTTTTTTTATAAATATAACTTTATTTCGCCCTTCCATCAAATAACAAAAAATTTTCAAAAGAACAAACAAATCAAAAAGTTTCTTTTAAACAAACGAACGAAACAAAAAAAAAAAAAAAAGGAGAACAAAAGCGTTCAATACTATATAAAATCAAAATGAAGCAAACAACCATCGACGTTATTACTGCTAAACCAGTTATCATTGTCTCTGAAGTAACAGAAAATCCAGGCAATCCTACAAATTCATGCTCCATAATGTAAAACGGCGAAGTTTTTCTTTGGAAAGTTCTCCGCGAATAAAATTGATCGGCTTTTCATTATATTTTTAAAATTGATTTTTTTTTTTTTTTCAAAAAAAAAAAGAAAAGAAAATTTTTTTTTTAATTAATTAAATTTTATTATTTTTTT
>JADRCO010000068.1:0-58686 GCA_021464525.1 Rhizophagus sp. LPA8_4_AMF | reverse complement strand
ACATACCATACGTAAATTCTATCTGGTATGGAATGTTGAAACTTAGACCTAATGGTCAATTCAACATAAAGTCAAAAATTAAAAGTAAATCCACCACCCTAAATTACACCAGACACTTCCCCTTACTACCACAAAATACATAATTTTATAAAAGATAAATGATTGCATAAAACAAGAGTTTGTCTTAAATTCACTCTTCAATTTCTATTTTTTTTGAAACATGAGTATAATATTTAGGCTGTCTTCTGATATTCTTAAACGTATAGCATTTTTGTACACATTAATTTTTACTAAGTAGAAGACTCATGTCAATATTTAACTGCATCTAAGATAATAGCAGACGTTTCTGCATGTTCCTTTACCTCAACATAAATCATGGATCTTCATATCAATAGTGATAAAGTTCTTTATAACATGTTATTAAGATTGCTTAGTAACTGAACTTGATATATATGAAAATGTAATAGGCTACTAATAGCAATTTACAGATAAAAAACTGCATCAATTTGAAAATCTAATTGCACACGGGTTATATATTATTCCATAGTAAAATATCAACACCTTTTATTAAGTGTTACTTCATCAATAACGTATAGAAAAAATAAATTCCACAGATTTTGAATTTTTAATGCTAATATATATCTGAATAATAATTTCAAGTGTATAGAATTCAGAGAATTAGAAAATTGAAAATGTTTTATTATGTATGTTATGCTAATAGTCTATGATTATGTCTGAGCTTTCTTGTAAATTAATGTATGTACCTCAAAAGTCTACAGAAAAAATTACGTTTCTACATAAAAAACCTGAAACTTTGTTAGGAGAATATAGATGTCTATCATATTTCAGACGTATGAAATTTGGTATAAGCTCTCTCCTGAAGAAATCAAATTTTTGGAATGTAATCAACATGTAAAAAATATGCAACTATCATGAGTATTTTGAATTAAAAGTGGGATAACTCAAACAATGACTCTCGATGAATGACACCAAATTTTGGATGAATGTCTAAAAAATTACAATAATTCGAGCGAACATTTTGAAGATCTATTAAAGATTGAATATTATCAAAGATTACTAGATCAAAAACAGATTGAATATATTATTGTTAAATGGTATTATCTAACTCTTGAAATTTCACTTCCCATCATCACCGCTTAATCATTTTTACTGGATTCCGATATTTATTACAGGGAAAGTTTTGGATATATGTTTTATTCAACAAAAGATAAAGTTTCTTCATCCAGAATCATCAATCCAAACTCTGGTAACGAAATTACTATCTATAAATTTATATGAGGACTATATACCGTATACATCAGAAATTAAGCACCCCCCGAAAATAAGCACCCTGGCCAGAATTATGAAAATTTTGGCCTACATTATGTCGTTCCTGGCCGGAATTACGGTCAAAAAAAGGGTGCTTAATTTCTGATGTATACGGTACTGTACCTGGTATATTGGGTTATCAATCGGTTGGTATTAACTATCCAGTTAGATTTAAGTCTTAATCTAGAGCATTTTACTACTGTTCATTCTCTGTTACTGTTTCGAAATAAAAATATATCAGTCAGTAGACATGTAATGTGCTAAATAATATTAGTATCATGCAACAGTTGCCCGAGTTGTTATCATGTACAGTACATCCACTACAATGTCAAAAACAATTCAAATATAAATTACATAACTACAAATTAAGATTTATAAGTATGAATGAACGCAAATTTATTCTTTTGTTCCGGAATAAAGTAAGAAAGTAAATATGCAAAAGTGATACTAGATAATGTGATCCACAAAATTAACGGTAACACGATTTATGATTGGAAATCCGTCAACAAAAAAAAAAAAATATTTTTTTTTTTTATAAAGATCGAAACTTCGTTTTTGCTTTTTATCTTTTTTTTTATAAAAAAAATTAAAGCAAATTCCAAAATTTGAGGTTGAAACGAATTGGCATTTTAAGTTATAAACCTTCTAAAGTTTCTGTTAAACCCTGATGAGCCCCAGCTGTAAAAAATTTTATCCGTAATTCCGTAAAAACTCCGTGAATATGATGCATTACGGAAATACTGTATAACAAAAACACGGAATAAATTATTTATAGGACCAAAAAGGCAAATGAGATTAATCTCACTCAAGGGAAACGATCTTATATGAGAGCATCTCATTTTTCATGGCTTTCATTTCATATAGCTTTACAAGCTGGCTTGCAATTGTACCTCTGGAAGATCTAAAATTAAACCATGTAGAAACAAAAGATGGCAACATTGTAAATGTGACGCCGCAATATTTTTTCGTTTTCTTGGACCATTATGTGGCCGTTTCGGCCCAAAACGGGTTATGCATGGCTCTATTGCTTATAGTACCGTAGGTCTTAGTGCTCTCGTAGACTCGTACGTAGTCCTATACTATATTTTTGGCTTGATCGCTGCAGAGATTAATTCTGCGCTGCTGGTTTAAGCCCCAGCTTATTATGGCGCGTGATTATATATCTTCTCTGATGATTGTCCACTGACAACTCAGAAATTGAAACCACTTAAAGAAAAAAAATTATACTTGTATCTCAATCTTTTAAGCTTTACTGAATCATATATTCTATATATATGTTGTAATCATTTTTCTTAAAACAAAACAAAGAAATATCAACTTTGGATTAAGTGGATGTGCTTTACTTTGTAAATTGTATGTTATGCGAGCAATTTTTTATCAATAAGTTTTAGCGTGCCCAAACAAGAAAAGGTGTAAATTTTTTTGTTTTGAAACGAACATGTGATATACGTAATAGTAAGGTAAGGGTAGACTCTAATAAAAGTTCAAGAATGTTTCGTAAATTCATGAATAGCGTAATTGAATTATTATTGATCACACGTCTATATTAAACAGTGCGGAATATTCTGAATAAAAAATATGCTTGCCAAAACTTCCAGTTTCGAAACCTCATTATATTTTGACAAAATATTGGAATTTCGAACCATTTTAAAATCGAATTTCTGATGTGCATCAATTTTTTTCACATTTTTAACGTTGATGATTTTATTTATTTAAGCAACAAGATAAATAATAGCTGATAGGGTAAAATATATGAATGAATGAATGAATCAATCAATCAATCAATCAATTAATCAAAATGTAATATTGTTAACCCGCCATGTAACAACTTAGGCTCATCGTAATCAAAAATATACTTATGGCTCAACCATAAATTTTAACTATATATACAATAGCGGGTTGCACTTTATAATCCTCTTTTTTTATAAAACGAAGGAATAAAAAAAAGAAATTTTTTTACATTTTAACTAAAATTAGGTAATAAATGAAAAAATAACTACATTTAACCGGGGGAAATTTAACCGGCGGGCAGAATTACATAATTCAAAGTCAAACCATAACATTAATTATTTTACTCCGGTTAAGATTAGCAAATTCGAGTGTCGTGATATATAATTATATGTAAACGCAATAAAAAAAAATTATCGATAAATAATAAATGTAAATGTAAAGGAGGGATACGTTAAAAAAAGGTATAGTACGTTAGAATGTAGATCCATTGAATAGTTGATTCACGAATGAATTAGTCGAATTTTGTTGGGGAAGGTTTGAAACCCTTCTAAGCATGTCATTATTCGATACGAATCTTCGATAATGAATTATAGTTTTTCTCCTTATCCTTCTTCTTTCTTGGTGGCGTTGGCATTGATATGATCGATTAGGAAAAGTCATTTTTTGCAAAATACAATACAAATTATTGATTTAACAAGGAAGGAATAAAATAGTGATTTTAAATAGTTTTTTTTGTGATACAAAAATAATATTGTTTAATAATATCCGTCTAATCATGTTTCTTTGTTTAATTTTCATGAGAATTTTGTATATGAAAAAGAAACCAAAAAAAGTCGAATCAATTTATGGTAATTTGTTTACGAATTACAATGATATATGAATGATTATATCAATATATACTTTATTACGATCAACAATTATATGATTAACTAATAAATTCATTATTTAATGGAAAAAAATCGTATTGCTACAAAAAAAAATAATACGAACAAAGACTTACTTCTTGCATGAAATGACAGACTTTTTAACCATGGATTTTCGCAATAATTAACCAATCAAGTCGTTATACTTGATTTATACTGATTGACATAAGCAGTTTCAGGTAGGTATCAGTAATGCCTTTTATACTAATAATATACTAATATTCTAATAAAAGTGATTGTGGAAAAAAAAATGCAAGTAAAAGTAGATCGTACTTTTATTTTATTTTTATTGTACAGTACATAATAATTTTAAATTTTAAAGTAAAGAAAAGTACAAAAAAAACAAAAGTATTATTAAGGAGGAAAATGAAGAATTTAGATAAAAATGAAATGACTTGAAAAATGGATAAATAGTTTTATAAGTATAATAAATACATAATTCCAAATAATTGTATACATGAAACGTCCCTTCGACGAAACATCCCTTCGGCGAAATGGCTTCGGCGTAATTTCCTGATACCCGTAATAATACAATTAAGATTCTAGGTACGATACGATTAATAAATGGATTATTATGTCTCTTTTTTAAGCGAAAAAAGAAATGGCAAAGGACATTCTAAATAACCAAAAAAAAAGTCGAATCAGTTTATGTGATGATATTGAATAAGTTTAAATCAATATTATATCACATGATATGATCAACAATTATCTTTAATAATGGTTAACAAATAAATTTGTAAAGGAAAAAAAAAATAATACGTACGGTGACCGATCGGCCCAGGGAAGGGTAGTTTGTTTCATATAGTTGTTTATCTATTCTGTATTCTGTTCATTGTAAACTTATTATTTTGAACGTGTATCCTTTTTTACATGACATGATTATTTTCCCTTTAAACACCTAATATGGATTTTTGAAATAATTAATAGTTATACTTGATTTATATTCGGCAAAATTTGAAATTTTCTTTCTTTTCATATGCATTTTACGCCATTGGCTAAAATTTTTTGATTACATGATCTGCCACACGTGAATTAATTTAAAATTTGAACATTGTAAATTTAATATTATATTAAATGTAATATAATGTTTTTCAATGTTTCATAAATTAAGATCATTAATAAACGGAGGTTTCCAAGTATATAAAATACAACTTCTATTTTTGTAATCATTGTTTACATAATTTAACAAAATTTTATTATGGAACATAAAAAGCAATATGTTAACGTTACTTTACAGCTCCGGATTTATGATTCGCCGGGCAGACATGATATATCAATTTCAAATTGAAACAAGAAATGTGTGATATTACGACTAATTTCGTTAACTTTGACAAATTGGAAATCTTATTCATGATTGCTAAGGAAATTAGAATTTCATTTTATTAGGTTAATTATATTTATCGCTTTTTTTTTATATATATATGTACAGTATATTTTATTACAAAAGGCATCATCATTTTTATCGGAATGACAATAATAGAAACCATTCACTATGAGAAATTAGTAAAAATTATTAGTAAAATTAAATAATACTTTATTATCATATCAGAGGATTTGCATAATCACATGGCAGCTGAACATATTAGTTCATATTAATATTCGCAAATCCGTCGATAAATTAATAATTAATAGTTATTCGGCACAAAGTGCCGAATAAGTGATTTATCCGGTCATTCCGGTGTAGCCATCAACCTTTTTTAACCTTTACCTGATACACACCATCACCAATTATAAAATACCGGATAACTTTATTTCCTAACAAACCATGTGGAAATAGAATATCATGATGTCTGTTTACGCAATCTAGCACATGATGAGGGTTCACCGACAATTATTTCGCTGACAGTTACCTTCACCGATGATCATTTACTGACCGCCAACAAGGTTATTTCATCGAATTTAATAATTATAATAAAAAGAAATAATAAGAGTCTTTATCCATTATTATATATATTTACTAGTGTTCACTTATGAAATTTCTACGATATAAAATACATTTTAAAGCATTTACTAGTGTTTATAAACAGATTATTATATATTTGTATAAAGTGGGTAATAAAAATATAAAAAAAAAAATACTGATAACCAATAAATCTTTTTATTATAAAATGATGTTTGTATTATTTATTTCATGGAAAGCAGGGAATAATGGGCTTTTTTCTCAAAGAGAAAAAAAACTCTAGTGTTCCCCTTTCCATGGGTAATCCCCTGGAGCGTGACAACTCATTAAATATAACATGTGATTAACTATTTAACTATTTTAACTAAAATTAGAGATTTCTCTGTGAGACCTGAACGGTCATTTATAAACTCAGATGATACTCGCAATTTTCAAAAATTTATATGAAGGAAATCATGAGTAACACTTAGTGTGACAAGGGATTATTTGTAAAATATAGCACTTGTCGGTGAAGTAACCCTGTCGAACTGTTCGTGAGTGAGACGATTTTTGGTGAAATAAATGCATCCTCATGATTTTGTTTACTGTGCTGAAAGTTTAACATAAAAAAATTCTTTCCTCATTTTTTTCTGATGATTTAACTAATAAATATCGTGAAAATCGTGAAAAAATCGTGAAAAGTATGATAATGCGCTTATTACCTAATTATCACATTATTAATATCGAAAATGAGCAAAATTAGCAGAGAGCAATCTTTCAACTTCTAATTTTTGGAAAAATAAAAATATAAATAATTTTATTGGACCTAGACCCAGACACTTGATTGAAAAAAAAAAAAAAAATTTTAACATAATAAATAAATATAACGAGTAAATGAACACAAAATGAATAATAGATAACAACAATGTATCAATGATTTAATTATTTATAAGCTGTAGTAATATTTTTATTTTTGTCAATTACACCTTTCTATGTTTATAACTTGTTTTGATACAAAGGAATGGGAACCATGATACAATTGATACATATCGGAAAACTGTTACAGTCTGATCTCGATATAACGAACCCACAATATAACGAACTCTCGATTTTACGAACTTTTTTTAAAAATTTTAAAAACTAGTTTCATATTATTTAAAAAATCTCGACATGCCGAATTTTATATAAAACTTGATATAACATATATCAAACTTTTATTGATTTACCGTTTTAATATAATAAAGCATATAAAAAAAATTCTTGGTATACCCGAACTGTGATCACGTAGTTGAAATTTCCCATAATTTATGCTGATCTTGATGATAATTAAAATCGTAATTCTGGCCAAAATTAATATTCTTAATCACGTGACAGATTTATTTACTTGTACTATATAAAATAAGCGAGAACTAATTGGGCCCTTCCGCCCTTGCTAACAACGCTTCTTCTCCTCACGCAATATACTCCAAGGCTTGATTGGCTTTGAAGCTAGCGTGAAACGTCTTCCGGATATTGCAGCTGATCTTCAAGATTCCTCAATTTTTGAGTTTTTCACGGATGGTTCTTTAATTCCTCATACAGTAGATCGTCGTCTCTAGATACTCCCGCAACGCCTACGCAAATGGGAATGGGATGGGTTCTTACTTTGATTCTCCGAATAACGCAGGATTGTCTGAAATTACATTTCATGCAGGAACCAATTTAACACCTTCGTCTTCAAAAGCAGAATGTTTTGCTCTTTTAACGGCTCTTTTAGTCTGTCCGACATCAAGTTCGATTACGATTTCCACGGACTCAGCCAATACAATTGCAACTTATCATACGATCATGAATCCTCTGACTTCAGAAAGGAAAATTCTCAAGACAAATAATCATTGTATATGGCGATTGATTAAACATATTATTCTTACACAACACCTTCAAGTGCGGCTCTTAAAAATTAAAGCACATTCAGGCAACCTGTATAACGATATGGCAGATGCAGAAGCCAAAAAGGGTCTACTATTACCCCAATTCACGTTAATCCACAAGCTGTTCCGGTACTTTAGCTATACCAATTTGGGATTCTATCGGACCCATAGATCGGGATATTAGAAAAATGGCTCTTACCATCACTGACAGATGCACGATGCTTCGACTATTTCTTGTTCAATGAACGTCTACCTTCTTATATTGCTCGCAATTCCGCAAGCACAGTGAATTGGCCTCTCACACAAGACTGGTGTAGAAGGAACAATACACCGGACGTTACCAGTGCTAGGAAAAGCAAATTGGACGCTTTTAAATTGAAATCACTTAATCATGTCCTCCCTTGTGGGGATATTTTACGACAACACTATTCATTGTTATATGCACACTTACAAGGAAATATACCTTGCCCGATTTGTAATTCACATGCGGATACTAATACTCATATAGGCTTTTGCCCCGACTTACGACCAAAGCTGGCAAGTTACTTCAGAAATTACAGATCGAATTACGGGATAATATAATTAGGGTTACCCCGGATAACATTTCTACATATTTCTTGGATCAGAAATTAATTGACCACCCTATTTTCACTCCTGTCACTGAAAATTCTCACGACATTTATTTGTTAATTCACTCCTTTATTCCACAAACATTAGTGGACAAAGTTCATTATTACACTAGGAAATTTCACGTGACGCGCTCTCTCATATTTAATTTTATGGTCATTTTTTTTAAGGTCATTTATACCGATGTCTGGTTGCACTATTTGGACAAGCAGAAAACTTGGGAACGTCCTCAAGGTATCACGCGTAAAAGGAAAACCAATTAACCATCATTATGCTCGCACACGGGCACCCATTCAGATACTCCCGACTCCTCATGCAAGGTCACATGATTCAAGGAAATCACTTTTGGTCCTACAGGACGTATGATCAATATCATAGGTATGACGATAACATACGTATCCGGCATCTACAATGTTCGCGACAACAAGATTCTTATACACCCAGATGGATTTTGTGGGTTACTTCAAATTACTTACATGCAGGCGGATGGTCGTCGTTTCTTTCTTGCTATTTAGATAGACAGTCATTTTTGAAGGATAATATTGGTTTTATTTCTTATTTTTCTTATCACTTGGCTACGCCTCAAAGTTTTAAATAACTACTTCGGTGGTTAGACTTATCAGTTAGTTACGTTGTTTCATGATGTTAATATTTCATATTCTTATTTAACCGTCAATACGGATTTGTCTCAGTTCATGTCTAAATTTTAAAAATAAAAATAAAAATAAAATAAGCGAGAACTAACGTTGATGATTTTATTTATTTAAGTAAAAAGATAAATATTAGGGGAAAATATATCTAAATAAATAAATAAAGATAAATAAATAAAGTATTATCAACCCGTCCATGTAAAAAACTTGATTTAATTCTTAATTTTACTGAAAAATTTCAGACTCATAATAATCAAAAATATACTTATGGCTAATTAACTATATAAATCATCGTACGGTTTGTATTTTGTAATCCTCATTTTTATAAAATGAAGGAATGTTTTTTACATTTCGTTACATTTTAACCAAAATTATAAATATAGAAATCAAAAATGAGAATTTTGTTTAGAACAAACACGCGATATCTGATAATACCGTAATAAATCAATAGTCTAAATTCGAGCGTCGTGATATGTTATAATATGTAAACGTAATAAAAAAAATTATCGATAAATAATAAATATAAATGTAAAGGAGAATACATAGGAGATCTAACGAGGATTTCTTTTCAATATAAATTAAAATGCGTTGAAAAAAAAAAATAAAGTGATCGAAATTACAGATACAGTATCTAGAATGTCGACCCGTTAAATAATTGATTCACGAATGAATTAGTCGAAATTTGTTGGGGAAGGTTTGAAATCCTTCTAATCACGTCATCATTATTCGATGCGAATCTTCGAGAATGATTTAGAAATTTTCTTCTTAACCTTCGTCTTTTCTGGTGGTTTTGGGATTGATGTGATCGGTTATATAAAGGCATTTTTGACGAATTGTAAATTTTCTTTCAGTAATGATCAACTAATAAATTCTTTATTAAAGAAAAAATTTATAAAAATAATAAAGATAATGATCACCTTTTAGTATGATAATGATTATTTGTCTCTTTATATCTTTTTGAAAATAATGTAGAATTTCGTAATAATTAATTCGCACATTTGATTGACATTCAAAAAACTTGATTGACAACATGATTTAAACCAAAAAAACAAACCAAATTCATATGCATTTTGTTTATGTATTATAGCACCAAGCCGGAAATCGATATATCAGATATGGAGAATGAGTCAAATACTGTATTCATTACGTATGGACTGACTAAAATGGTTATATATCTTTGTTCAATTATAAGTGGCACACGAAATGCTCCGATTAATTGTCCCGGATGAATGAATGTTCGAAAAATGACCGGATTGTTTCACACTATACAGTATAACAGGTTCCTAATCTTGTGTTAATTAAAATTAAAATTTCATCCAATTGTTTTTGTAAATATTGGACATTGCTTCCTATTTAAAGACAACCCGACTGATTTTTTTTTAATGGTATATAAATTCAGAAATTGAAACCTCTTTAAAGAAGAAAAAATTATACTTGTAGCCAATCTTTAAGCTCAGTTATTAAACAATATATATATCGTAGCGGTTTGTAATAATTTTTTTATCGCAGTTTTCAAAAATTCTGCTACCAATGCAAATTACTTAATAAAAAAAATTGTCAGATTACCGGACAAAACTTGGACAATTTGTTCGGTAATCGTCCGATAATCATAATCACCTAGTAACCACAACGTATACAGAATTCTGAAAATTGAGATAATAAACGAAAAAAAAAGCGACCCGATACAATAAAATAGCTGATCCATGAATTAACCGAATTTTGTTGAAGTCCTTCTAAATACAGTATGTCATTCTTAGCGAATCTTTCGATAATGATTTATATTTTTTCCACTTATCCCAGGTTGATGTGATCGATTTGGAAAAGGCATTTTTACAAAATATAATTTTTTAAAAAAAAATTGGCAAAGTTAGAATATAAATATTTATGATTGATGAATAAATAAATCCAAGAATTCATATTTATAGTCGGTTCGCCTTATAACAAAGTTGGTGTCCGGAACGATTGGGCCTTTATTATAAGAAAATTCTTGGAATATTTGCTATATTGGTATATGATATAATCCTCGTATTTTGTATAACGCATGATATACTTATTTTGTCATAAAAAAAAAAAATAATGGACAGTACTTATTCTATCCGAATTAATTTCAAAAATTGTCAAAGTGTTTGGAAGCCAATATTATTGGTCACACGAGTACATAAACAATTATTTCTTAAAAATAAAAAATCCGACTTTCAAAACCTTAACTTATTGGAATTTCGAACTATTTTAAAATCGAAATTATTTTGCAACTACTTTTTTTTTGATAATTAATAATTTTTTCACATTAAATACTTGTTATAATAATTATTATTTTTTAGTTTATTATTTTATTTATCTAAGAAAGAAGTTAAAGTATAGAATAAAATATATAATATATTGAAATAAAATTAAAAAAAAAAAATTAATATATAATTAACCCGCTATGTAATGATCTATGTCTCAATTTTTTACTCTAAATCAAACATTAATTCTATTAAGGCAAAGAATTTTATGATAATTTAGGCTCCTCATAATCGAACTTTTTCCATAAGAAGCCTCCACGCTGTTGCAGATTCTTTTTGGTCTGATCGGGTGTAGTAAACGGATATAAAGCCCAAACAGAATTTTCTTTGTAAACGTTGGGTACATGTCTCAACATAAGTTTATGTAAAATTCCTCCAGCAGATATATCATTTGGATCGCTTTGAATTTCGTTCCAGCCCCAGGTTGTTAAGCTTCGTGGAGTAAGTTCATTAGAGTAGAAGCGATCGTTTCGTACAAGATTAACCGCATCTGAAAGAATAGCGCGGCTGATGGTAAATGGAAGCGCGATTGCTGAACCGAGAATAGGAGGCTTCGTTTTTTCTGTCATGAGACCAGGATACAATTCAACATTTTCTACATGTTCATAAAGTTCTTCGAGTTTATCCGCTATATTTGGATCAGGATTCATTTCCTTAAATGTTTCATAAGGCTTCAAGTTTAAGGACCGACGAAAATCGTTGAGACTACTTAATCCCATAGCTCTAGCTGATTCAATGCCGAGAAGCTCAATAGGACGGAAAACTTTATGAATGCGATTTGCTCCAAAAGCACCTGTCCCAATATGATGCAACCAATTATTAGTTTTCATAAATAAAGATGATAAATATTATAAATAATAAATTATATTAGTTCCTTACCTGAAACTTTCTTTGTTCCATTAATGAGCTCTCTTGCAATATCAGTATCTTTGAAACGGTGATCACTTCCTCTTTCTATATTATTAAACTTCCATTTGATTGGATCTTTGGGTATCGACCTCCCCCAAACAGACATCTTTTCTTTGAATTTTTCAATAGTTATCTGTTATATATAATAATAATGTTAATATATGCTGGTCTTTTTTAAAATTGAAAGGAACAATCATAAAATTAAAAAAAAAATGCTTACATTATCCCAACCATCTCCAAAAATCGTTTTAAACTCATCCACAACAAATTTTGTATCATCTTGTGAAACAGCTGGATGCCATCGATAGATATAGTTGAACTCTAAAGAGACTATATTTCCAACTCCAGAAGGTAAGGCCTCAAGTTGCCCTGTTTTACCGTATGGCACTGTCGGATCAACGAACCAAGTTGAAGAAGTTCGATCGAGACCAAGGATAGTACGAAGGTAATTATGAAGGATTATATTAATATAAAATCCACAATTAATCAATCGTGCAGTTTGAAAGAGGTCTTCATCTTGCTTTTTGAGATGTTCAGGATCATTTTGATTCTTAACGCTGAATCGTCCATGCTCATTTTTTTCAAGAAGATTTTGTGCAATATAATTGTGATTTCGCGAAAAAAGTATTAACAAAGCGGATACGCCAGGTGGTTGTAATAGGATTCGTGAATCAGCAAATGTATCCGGTTTTATGAGTCCAGAATTAAAGGTACGAATAGAGTTTAATTGTTCATCATTACTTCCATACAATGGAGTGAGGTCAAGGTATGAAGAAGTAAGATTGATGGTAGGATCAGCGAAGCTGGTATGGAATAAATCGTGAGTGATGATTATAGCCAAATAAAATAGCATTGAACTAATTCCAGATGGATGTTCCGCGAATTCTCCCTCTTGAATCATTAGTTTATCAAAGATATCTTCTGCTTTGGGAAGGACCGAGAGTTTGATAGGGTACTGAATACGGGATGTAAGCGAATATCGGCTTCCAGCTTTTCCAAGTGATTGGATGATCCTGTTGTAACCGGAACCATCAGAACTGCGATACATGTCACCAGCAATCATTATAGGTGGTTTATCGATGTCATGCCATAGTTGTGTAACCAATAGTCTACCCAAGAGTGACAAAATTTTTTCGCCTTCAGGAGTATTAGGAATATGGGTCAAAGCTGTAATGTATATTTCCAACTAATAAATAAACAATAATATTATTAGAATTATTAAGAAAAAAAAAAAAAAATATTTATATAGAAATTAAATTCTATTTTGTCCTCACCTCCAAGTGAGAATCGTCTATAGGTAATTTTGGTATAAGAAATATTTTGAATAAATCAATCAATTTATACTTGAGAGTAATATGTTTATCCGGAATTGGTTCATGAAGACCTAAAAGATATTGTATAATTTTAGATTCTATTTCATCATCAGATGATTTTTGGAATAATCCTGATAATCCTCTTAAAGACATGTTGTAAGACAAAAAGAAATTAATGAAATTTTTTTGAAGGAACGTTTGAAGGAAAACATCAACGGTTTTTATAGATTGTTCGAGTTTTCTATCTTAACCGGATATAGAATAGATTATCATAATAAATGGCCATTAATTACAAACAATTAAAAATAGGAATTTTCTATACAAAAAACTCGGATAGAAATTCATTTATGGAATAAGCTTATACCGTAATCCATAAAAGTATATAAAATATGATTCCTCAAATTCCGATCAGACGATCCAATTTTTACATTTATTTGTTTAGTCAATTTAGTCAATTTTAGTTCAATTTAGTCAATTTAATTATTCTTTTTAGATGATCAAATCGGTTCGGATCATAGTTTTTCTTATGTATTTACACCCGGTGTGGCACAGAATGCTGGTCGGTGAGTACGAATTCATGTGATTACGTGAATAAATCATTTCCTTGTGTATGTGAAATTTTTGTTTGGATTGTCGGATTGTTTCAAATAATTTGGGTAATGAATTTTTTTGGATTGTAATTTGACGATTGTATGACCAAATTAAATTGCATGAAACATTTTCTCAAATCTTATTTATTTAAGAATTTCTTTAGAGAAAAATCTCTCACCCGATTTGATTCAAAATAAATCCTTGTTAATAACAATACTTAAAAGACAATTATTTAATGATATCTTTTGATATTTCGTTTCACAAGGCTGTGCAACATTGAAAACGGGATTTTTATAAATAGGAAAAATTTCATGCGCCTAACAACTTTTTGCTCATTTTCCCTCCAAACAAATTTGTATTATTAAAAATGTAAAAATGCCACATATCAAACAATTCGTCATAATTGTTTTTTAAATAGATAGTAACCCTATCCAGGTAAAATAATAAACTACTATTGTTCAAAAATTATTGTATTGAAAATCTTTTCCGATTGTTAATGGTCTAAACTAAAATAGTAACGTTTAAACAAATAGAGTTTGAATTAAAGAATATTTATTATGGTTGTAATTTTTTTTTAGCAAAATTTTGTTTTTTCATTGTATGTCATTTCTGTCTTTTATGAATTCCTTTTTTTAGGAATAATATACCAAAATAGTATCATTTGAAATGATAAATCAATAAGCGCGTTTTTCTCACTTCGTACAAAACAAGTAAGGAATCGTGTTACGAATATTTTTATCCTTTGTGGCTTATAAGCCGTATAAAGTGACAATTTACGTTAATATTATTCGCAGTTATATGATGATTATGTTTTGTTTATAAATAACTAATCTCTCTTTGAAACTTTATTGTATTCATTGTATTCACAAATAGAATTCTTGAACTAGACAAGAAAGAATACCTGTTGCCTAAAGAGAAAAAATGACGACAATATAAAAATATGATGCTTTATGCTCTCGAAGATTAAACCGGTGTAATGTTCCCGGCGTAGTGGGAAATAGAATAGGTTTTTACATAATACGTATAGATAACGAATTTTCAATAATCAATTACGTATATTTATTAATATTACTATTTTTAATGATTATAGATAATAATGATTTATATTGTTATATTTGAATTGAAAATTTAATAATAGAATTTATTAATGAAATCAAAGCGATACTTTCTTTGAAATAGATCAATCAGACCTCAATATATCGGTATTCGATATACCGATATATATTAAAAACTCGATAATTTTAATTTTACAGTATATGAAAGAACATATATAATTTGATTTTTAATGATTTTCACATGGATCTCAACATATTGATCGTTATATCGGAGTTTGACTGTATATCCATATTTCTCCTTTTTTTTTAAAAAATAATCTAAATATATTGTGCTATATAAAACCAAATTTTTTTTTAAAAAAAATTGTCTAGTGTTTCTCATATGTTATTGAATGCACATGGCAATGAATTACTTTTTCTAACTTGATTAAATGTGATTTTATAAATATTCTCCAACTAAATATAATTAAGAAAAGATTAGCTCTCATTCAATTATGATGTAGAATAGAGATTGTGTTGATTTAATTGTGATGTATTAGAGAGATTGCGTTGATTGGTTCCTAAATTAATTATTGAATTTGTTGAACTTGTTGCCATAATAGCTTTCATATTCCTTTTTATGGAACAATCAAATTCTAATTGTAAAGTAATAATATTTTACAACGTATTGAGCGTGATTCCTATTGTACAGCATTTAGAAATAAATCTTTCGCTCTTTGAAAATTTCTTCAACGAATCATTTCATCTTTCGCTCCTTGAAAATTTCTTTTACGAATCATTTCATCTTTCGCTCCTTGAAAATTTCTTTTACGAATCATTTCATCTTTCGCTCCTTGAAAATTTCTTCAACGAATCATTCCATCTTTCGCTCCTTGAAAATTTCTTCAACGAATCATTTCATCTTTCGCTCCTTGAATTTCTTCTACGAATCATTTCATCTTTCACTCCTTGAAAATTTCTTCTACGAATCATTTCAAAAAGTATTTAAAATTATTTGTAAATATTACATAAATATGTACCAATTTCTGAAGACTATCCAAGTGACGGGTGGACGGATCGTAACACCGTTTCGAAATGTAGATTATGTTTACCATATGACATCAAAGAACTAGGTACAATTCTAAATTATCATTCATTAACGTGTGAAAAAATTTTTTGTACAAAAACGCACGTATAAAAACGAAATTTGTGATATAACGAATTAATATTTAATATAAAGCTTAAGTAAGAATTTATTTTTATATAGCACTTGTCACAATACTCTGAATACTAATAAAATAAATATGATAATTCTGGTCAAATTTTATATTTATTACCCACCCTTTTCGCACTACGTACTATATTACTCAAATTGAAACGTATATTATCTACTTTACTGTCACATCTTACGATGATACAAATTATTTACAAAATATTTTTACAAGCAAATATATTATTGTACAAATTTCAATTTCACAAATCCATATTTCTCACATCAAAATCCAATTTAAAAGAACTATTATCAAATAAGAAACAATCATTGGCACCATATTTTAGAGCACTTTTAAATTCATTATTTTCATCTTCAAAATCTATTAAAAAAGGTATCACTTCCTTAGGTGACTCCGTCCGTTCATTCTTTGATTCAGAAATCTATGGAAAGAAAGAAAAAAAAAAAAAATTAAATTCAATAAAAAAAATAATAATAATATATAAATAAACGATATCGAATAATAAATAATAATATCATACCTTTCTTTTCAATTCATTAATTTGATCGGCGCAATAAGGAATAAAAATCTCTATATCGCACTTTATGAATTTATCTTTCTCATCGTCTTGAGATTTTTTGCTTCTTTTTTTATGAATTGAATTATCAGATGAATCTGAAGAATTGGATGAGTAGGTTCTTTTTTTTCGTAACAACTTTGATGATTTAACCATACCGATTTTAGGATCTCGTAAAAAATAAAAAGATTGAGGATAAATGTGGATTAACAATATTAATAATTGAATTTCTTGAGAAATCCATTTCAGTATCTATTTATGTTATAATATATGCAGGTATAAAATTTAATGAGAAGTTATTTTGTGTAAAGTTTTTTTTTTAATTAATTGTAATGAATCGAGTATTTTAGGGACAATATTCGAATGGCATGAGTACGATTATCACGCAGGTTTTTTTCTAAAAATTTCACGTGAATTAAAACGTGAATTAAATTGGATTTAGGGCAATGACATTTATTACGTAATATTTTATAATATTTTAGGGGGTGGGGGTAAAAAAAGGTCTTAGTATATCTAGTGTAACATAAGATTTTATATATTATGTGGGTTAAGGCTTATATATTACGCAATAAATGTCACTGCCCTTATATAATTAACATTTAAGGATTTTTTTTATAAATACCACTCTTTTACACTTACACGCAAATCATTAAATTTTTAACTCGAAAAAAAGCTGCCAATCATTAAAAAATATACTATTATGAGTCTTCTTCCAAAATATGACGGAACTATTCATCCAAATGAATGGCTGAGACAAATTAAAACAAAATGCATGATTCATATGAATTATAAGAGTTATTCTAATATTGAACACATGACTCTTGAAGTTGCAAAATCATTAGTGGATCCGTCAATTAATGTTAATAATGTAAAAAGTAATGATCAATTACTCACCATACTTAAAAATAATGTTTTATTTAAAATGTTTCTTAAATCAAGCAAACAAAAATTGCATGATTTAAGTTATAAATTTGATACATGTGGTGATGATAATGAAAGTACTATAGAATTTCTTGTTAAATTCAAAACACTTTGTGATAATACTGAAATTATTAATATTGATGAACAAAAATTTTATCTTACTCATTCTTTGGATATTAAATATCGTTATAAATTTTCCGAAAAAATTAAGAGTATTAATACATTTGATGAATTATTAACATCTTTTCAAGATTTTATAATTGATCAAAAATGTAGTGTTTATAATTATTCTATTGTTACAATTAAACATGTAGCAACTGGAAAGTATTTATCATCTTCAAGAAGTTATTCTTATCAAACTTTTGGGGTACTCGTGGTTTGTATATAATACATATACACATAATATTATATTTTTAATATTTAAAAAATTTTCATTTATAATTAATTATTTCCATTAATTATTAGGTAACATTAACCAATAATCAATCTGAATCATCTTGTCAATGGCAAATTATTGGTCAAAATCTTAATTTTGATGACGAGATTCATTATGGAGATATAATTCAATTAAAAAATCAAATGACAAATCAATATTTAAGTTCCATTAATGAACATAATTCTCCAGCAACAAATCATCAACTAGGTAACCTTTTTTAATAATATTAATTTGAATAATTTATTATTATTAAAACAATTATTTTACAAATATATGTATAGTATATACCTTTAATTCCGAACATAATTGGATTGTGCAATTTGGTAACTCTGTAGATTATAATGGAACGTGGAAATTAAATGATAAATTTTCGTTATTGCACGATGATGGGGACGCAAAACCGTTATTAAGAGGTCATGATTATCATTTCAATATACAAGATAAAAATTTTCAAGAAGTTGTTTGTCATAACGAAAGATTTAGTGGAAATGATGAAGTAAATTATCAAATTATTATTATTTTCTTTTTTTCTTTTGTTAATCTCTTTTATGTCATTAAATTTTTTTTTCTATTATATTGTAGTGGTGTATTGAATATTTATTGAAAAAGGATTAAAAAATTTTTAAAATCATTTTCCGTTCTCGAATGATGTTCAACGATTTTCTAAAGGTCATTGCACGATTTAATATGCAGGTGCTTTGAAATGCTTGTGTTTCCGATTAACCTAAATGGAGTCTAGTTAATAATTGATTATTTAGATAATAAATATGTATATAATAAATACCAGTATATATAATAAATATATATAAATTTGGTAATAAGGATCTCTTTTAAGAAAAAAAAAGTATTAAAAGTCCGACGTAACTTTATTTAGAATTTACCGTGGGTAAGTGGGTTTGAACTTTGAAGCTTTGTTTACGGGGCGGTAAAAGTGTGGTAAACAAAAAAAATTTATTATTTTTTTGTGTTCTTATTATATTTTTTTGCGTAACAAAGTATTTTCGTCACGCGATATAAAACTCGCATATCACGTGCTTGCAATTATTAATCCTACATTCAAATCTTCTGCCTTCTGGTAAACCATTTAAACTATAAAAGGGTTTTTTTTTTCTCCATTATGAATCAGTTGAACCACGTCTTAACGAAATCTCAAGAAAGAACAATAGTCTTTTTTTTGAATGCTTCGTTAAATCGTTAAATCACATGTTAATCTTATAATAATAAGAATGAATCGATTATAATGATCATTGTCAATTTTGCGGCTTAAATGGTGTATACATTATATATATAAAATTCTCGTGAAAAAAAATGTATGATTGGGAATAATAATGTACGTATGCTTGATATTTCCGTGAAAAAATGTATTTATAATTATATTTTCTGTGCAGTAGATGTATAAAGAATATATATAATCTTATTTAATTACCTATTTAATCTTCAATTTTTAAAAAAGTGATGGATCGAAATGCAAACCATGTTATGAACAGGTGATAAAGATTATTGTTTCCTGTAAGAACTAATTATTTTCATGCTCTCAAGTCTTTGAAGTAAGCTGCGGTATAAGTAATGTAGATCTGTTCAATGGAATTTCATTATGAAATCATACAAATTAAGTAAACTGTAATGAAAATCCTAGGAAAATTCTGCAAGACACGCGGGAATAAACTTCAATGTCTAATAGACACTAGATTTACTTGATTTAGATGAAAATCATCATTCAAAGAACAATGCCCTAAACGAAAAGAAAAATGTATTGATATACTTTATAAATGTTACCTCTATTTATGTAGCGCATATAATTCGTACATAATGATCAGCGTACTCTGATGACACTATGCATGGACCTCATACAAGTTAGCCAACACGAAATCGACACTTGTTAATTATTATTTTTATCACCAAAAACATTGACACTATAATTAGCCTAAATATCGTCGAAATCTGGTAAATCCTTGTTTCAAAAAAAGCGCCAATTACATATGAGTTTCTAAATTAGTGATGATATTCACATGAACGTATCTTCTACATAGAGAAATTTTGTGTTCCCTAACACTTTTTTTTCTCTTTTTCCATTTTTCAAATTTTTTTTTTCAATAATAAATATAGTGCTGATTGTTTATATGTGTACAAGGTGTAAAAATATGTTTAGTGCGCTCGGGTAAAAATTTATATAAACTTTGATCATATTACGCGTTTACTTGATAAATTTTTTTTCCATCAAAAAAAAAGGGAATAATCTTAACATCTTTTATTTGTTTAACATTTGTAAATTTGTGAAATTGGTAACCCTTGTGAAATAAACATTCAAATTAATCATTTTTTTTTGTATATATATCGTATAATAGATTTTTTTTTTCATTTTCATTTTCATTTTTTTCTTTATAAAAAATAGTAATAAGACATTTCTTTTATTATTAAAAAAAAAACAAGAAAAAATGGGAAACGAATTTTCTCAACATCATGAAAATATGACAAATGTGGCAAGCGCACAAAATCAACATACAAGTTGTGCACCTTTGGTATCTTTATATGAACCATCAAGTATAAATAATAAATTAAACAAAAAACAAGAACCTTCTTCCAATTTATCCTCCAATAATGAGAATCCGGATAATATTTGTTACATATGTTCGGATCAAATGGAAATTTATTCAATATCTAAATGTAATCATCGAACTTGTCATTTATGCGCTCTTCGAACAAGAATTTTACTTGACTCCGATACTTGTGCATATTGTAGAGTAAGTTTTTTTCATTAAATATTTTATTATTTAAAAAAATTAATATATATTTAAAATACTGAAAAAATCATTATTATTATTTTTTTTTTTTAAAAAAAAAAAACTTAATAGACTCAACAAAATGAAGTTTTATTAACACGAGATTCAAAAAGATCATTCGAAGAATTAAAATCGTCATCAATGAATTGGATAACAATCTCCAAAATTAATGTTTTATGCGAGGATGCGTCTATTTTTCATATTGCGACTCAATTGATGGAATTTCAATGTCCTTCAAAAAATTGTAAAGTTATATGTAAAGACTGGAATGATTTATCATGTCACGTGCGAATTGCTCATAATAAATTATTTTGGTAAGTTTTTTACTTATTTATAATGATCTGATGTTTCTCTCTAATATATAACAATTATTAACTTTATTATCATTGTTTATTTTTAGTACCATGTGTATAGTAAATCGAAAAATATTTACATCAGAACATCAATTATACACACGAGAGGAACTTGTAAACCATTATAATGGAAATAATACAGCAGATCCATATTTTCAAGGACATCCTTCTTGCTCAGAGTGTAGTAATATTCATTTTTACGATTCATCGGAATTATATGATCATTATTTAATTCATCACAAATTCGTTCCTAACGCAAATTTATTAAGACCATCTAATCACGCTTCACACTCATCATCATCATCATCAACGAGTCCACAAGAACATTTAATAGAAGCAAGTGATATTGATATACCATTAATATTAATATGTATTGTATCAGGATTAGTTAGTGTCATTGGAAATATTACAGTTCCAGGATGTCATGATTTTGAAAGATTCTTTCATTCTCTTGAAGATCTTTTTGTCACTTTAATGAATCATGATGATGATAATAATAATAACGATCAAAGTTTTGAAATAATACTAAGAAATATGGCAAGTTCATTATACATGGTCGGAGGAAGATGTTTAATGTTATTTATGTACTTGATGATAATATTTTGGGTGATAAAAGGGTGGTTTTTTATTATGAGTTGGGTAATTTATGGGATATGTATAATAACTTTTGGAAAAATTTGTTGGGAAAATTTAACTAAATCTTTCACTTCTAGGGATTAGATCTTTGGGATTAGATTTGGGATTAGATTTGGGATTAGGTCTTGGGATTAGGTCTAGAATTTGAATAAAAAATTTATCTAGATATTGGGTTAGGGCTTTTTTTTTTAATTTACTTATTTTACTTATTTTAATTTGTTTATATTTTTTATATATATATATTTTCTTTTACTGTATAACTACTACCGTATTGTATATTTCCATTATCATTATCATTTATTTCTTCATTTGTTTATTTTTAGAATCAGATTACTTTTTCTTTTAGGGTTGGAGTAATATTTTTTGGAGTCAAAAAAAAAAAAAAAGTATTTATTATTATTTATTATCATTATTACATTTTAACTTATTACATTTTACGTATTACATTTTTCCGAAATAAAAAATAATTCATCACACGCTAAAATGCCAAGTCATTATTATATACTATTGATTAGTATAAACTTGACATTTAGCGTATAATGCATTTTTTTTTTCACAAAAAACAAATAATTTGTCAAAATTTACATGTGGAAATTTCCATAAAAAACAACAAAAAAATATCGTACATTCTATTGTGAAAAAACACCATTGTTAAAAAAAAAAAAAAAGATTATCATGATTTTTCACGTGTTTAAATTTTTGGTAAGGTTTTGTTTTCTTTTTGATTTTTCTGTAACGATACATCTAAGATTTATTAAGTATTACTATCACGCCATCGGATTTTCGGATATTGGCGCGGACCCATGAATGTGTCAATCGTATGCATTTTAAGAACGGGATTTACCAAATCCCAACGCCTTAAATTAAAGCCGTAATTATAAATCAAAAATCTCTTTAAAAGTTAATCAATATTAAATCTCTCTTTAATCTCTTCAATCTCTTTAGTCAATTTTAATCTTTTAACCCCTTTATCCCTTTAATCTCTTCAATCTCTCAATCCCTTTATCAATTTTAATCCCTTTAGTCTCCTTAACTCTTTTAATTTGAAAATATAAAGTAATAAAGTAAATCGGAATTAATGTATTAACTTGTTAAATTAATATATGTTATTATTAAATGGACTTCCCCCTTTTGATTATAACAATAGATTCAGTAATATAATACGTAATTATCAATACAATATGCGTATGGTACAATAATAATAATATAATTCGCTCTCCTTATGACGTAAAAAGTTGTGCCAAGAAGTGATCCGTTACTAAAAAGTCATGCCTAAAAATAACTCCTGTGGCTGAAAAAATAGAATATTACCCCTGTTACAAAATGTTATATACACAATAAAAAAAATAGAAATAAAATTTAATTAATAAATTATAGAAATTTTTTTTTTTTTTTTGTTTTATTCCTTTTTTTTTTCTTTTTAAAAGAAAATATAACAATCTGTTTCTCTTTCCTTTTTTTTTTTTTTTTAAAAAAAAAAAAAAGAAAAGCACAACCAGTCTGCTTCTCTTTTTTTTTTCAAAAATAATAATTATTATTATTTTAAAAGAATACAGGACGATTACTACCACCACCATTATTTCTTATATTAAAGGTTCTTGAACCTCTAGATTGTCTTGAATCTCTTGGACTATCATTTTCTTCACTATCTTGACTATTATTATACGTTCTCACGTTAGTCCAATCTAATTCTGATGATCGTTTTCTCGCGATTAATAATGATATAACATATAATCCTACGTTTATCCATCCAAATGATATACTTGCTACATCTGTATTGCATTGTAATTGTGCTAATTCTGCTAATTTTGTTAATTCAAGATGTTTATGATTTGTACGAATTAGGTCACACCTTAACCCTGGTCCTGAATACCATGGATCAAAATTTGCCACTCCTGAAAAAGAAGGAAAAAGAATACATATTTTTAGAAACTGGCATCTTGCTTTTTTTTTAAAAAAAAAATTAACGACATGAAAATGATTTTACCTGATGAAAACCATAGTGCAAAGAAGAATCTAGAACGTAATAAATTAAGGTAAAAATTAATAAAATAAATTGGAACATCCATTTTTTTTTTACAAAAGTAAAAAAGTAACATAAAAATAAATTATAATACAAACAATTCCATTAATATAAGTCTTAATGCATGATTCCATAACCACCTATAATTTGATATATAAACAACTACAAAATTTGAAAAAAAAAAAATAATTAATTTTATCGCACAAAATGTAAATATTAACATAAATATAATTTGAAATTTTTATTTACTTGCTCCCAATAATGTTGTTGCTATTACGATATAAAACCATATTTTAACTTGTCCATTATACCTGAAAAAATTTTAATAAATAAGTATTATTATTATTATAAAAAAAAAGAAAGAAAGAAAAGAAGAAAAAAATGTTATATAATATATTACTCACGTTATAGATTTATCAGTTGGTAAAGGTTCCTTCTTAAAATACATTGATTTTTCAATGTTGATTTGAGGATAAAATTTTGATGACCTGAGTTCATCAACATAATTTGACCAAGTAACATATGATGTAATTTCTAATAAATTGATAAAAAAATAAATATTAGTAAAAGAAGAAAATTATTTTTATAAAAAATTTGATTCTTTAAAATTTTCCGAAAAGAAAAAAAAAAAAATCCGGAAAAAAAATGATAAATCCAACTTACCTAGTACAACTATTATTAAACATACCAATAATTGTGCTAGTTTTACAAATAAAAAATAATATGGATGTTTACTAGCTTTCATGATTAATATTTCATATATATGTATGTGTATATATTATTATATTGTATATAATTTTTACGAATTTTACTAATGTGAAAAAATGATATTATGTATATATAATGTATAATATTTGTTTTAAAATATTTTACAAGAAAATAAAAAAAAAAAAATTATTATTTTTTTTTTTATAAAGTTCATAAAAAAAATTCGTATCGTAATAAAATCAAAATTAAATGAATTAACTCCTTAATATATATAAATAATTTATTCGTTATAGTAAGCAAATGGTACCTATTAAACCTAATAAAGCATTAAAAAAGACAAAAAGGATGATAGAAACAATGGAAATAAATCATTAAACGGGGTCAAACCAATAAGATTCCTACAATTTTTACAAACTACACAAGATACCAAAATAATCGAAAAAATTATTCGTGATGATAAAGCACAACTGGGGCGTGGGGCGTTTTTTTTTTATTAAAAAATATCTTTTTAAAAAAAAAGAAAAAGAAGAAAATTAAAATACCGCGGAAAAATATTTTTAGTCGATATCTTTATTTTATATTCCCGTTATCCGTTATGCCGTACCACGCAGATCAGAACATTTATACGTCTTTCAAATATATCCAATTAAGTAAACTCTATATATCAATCAAATTGTGCAGCACTTTTTATTTTTAGCAAAATGAAAATGGGCGTTTCCTTTTAAGTTATTATCTGAATTATCTTATCTTGCCATATAAAATTTACTAATTCTTTACGTATAGTGTCAGAAATACTATAAAAGTTTAATTCCATGTTGTAAATTTGTATAATAGGAAATATATATATATATATATTTTTATAAAATCATTAAAAGAATCAAACCGCAATTTATTATATATAATATAACATTTATAATATGACATGTGATAAGAAATCAATGTTGAGAAAAAAAAAACTGCTAAACTCAAATCTGTTCCTGCCAGTCTGACCATGAAATGAAAAAAAAAAAAATTGAAATAAAACACAGCGAGTACAATGAATGTAACAATGTGAATGAATGGGATGTATGGGATAAATGCCAAAAAAAGGAAAAAAAATGAATAATTTACAATTAAAAATTACAGTTATATGCTAATACTATTACTGTACTGTATAGATACAAGTGAGGAAAAAGGGTATTTATATTAAATCGTGAGTTAAAAGGTGGTGTTTGGGTAATCATTAAAAAACATCTCAGGTAAAAGTTATTTTTATAAATTATTTCTTTAAAAAATTCTATAAAAAACTTTCAAGTAAATCATGATCTAGATTTTTAAAAGTGCTTAATCATAACTTGTTCCTTTTTTTAGATGGGTGTGTGAGAAGTTTTTATGATATAAGTTGGTGTTCCTCTCTTCATTTCCTTTTTACTAAATGTTTTATAAATCATAACTTGTTCAGGTTGGTCAACTTGAACTATCGTATTAGGACGTGGTCTATATTTGTAAACCACTTCTCCTAAAGCTTCAACTCTTCTTTCACCTTCATATCTTTCTTGTCTTTCTTTCCATAGTCTCAATGCTATTAAGGTTGTTATAAGGTAAAGAAAACCATTAATCCAGCCAAGTGATACAAGCATCACTTTAGCTTTACACTCGCGGGCGACAGCGTTGGTTATAGTTGTATCTTCTCCTATTACAGCTAAATTATCGCAAGTATATCCATATCCTTTAAATGATGGATAAATGTTTGCTATACCGGATGTTAACCATAATGTCATGAAAAATGCGTTAATAGAAATATCGCGTTTATATGGACCCATATACAAACGACAAAATCTTGATAAATAAAATCCACTATCTGCTAAAGTTATTATTAGAACAATGTAAAAAAATATTTTTGTCCCATTATAATATAAGATACTATCGTCTTTTATGGATTTATTTCTATTGAAGATGAAGAAAAAATTTAGGATAATTGAAGCGAGAAAGATTGCTACGATAAATCATTTAAAAATTCTATAAAACTTACATTCCGGCATTGAAATAAGCCGATCCGTTAAAACCTTGATCTATGTAGAAAAATTGAAATGCTGCATATTCGACCATTTCTAAAAGAAAGAAATTATGTTATTAAAAATATATATATATATATATTTGAAAAATTTAAACGAATTTTTTTTTTTTAAGATTATTTACCTAGAATAAAGCAGATGAAAACAATCAAGATTTCAACGGCTCTTAAGATTTTAAAGATATTGGATAAAGATTGAGAATTCATGTTGTAATAAAAATTTCGTTAAATTATGAAGATACAAAGAGAGTGAAAAAATATCGCGTAATAAGGATTTCGTTTATATATGAATAATCTAGCTGGTAGATAAGAATAAGATTTTCAAAAAGAAAACTTATTTAGTATACGTGAATGTTTTTTTATAAAAAGGTGCAAAAGTCCTTTTTTTTAATTAAAAAAACGTGATGGTAAGGGGGATTTGCGATAAGTTGAAGATAAAGAAAAAGGAGAAAGGAATATAAAGAAAGGAAAGGTTAAATAACCGCCAACTCTTTAAAGCCCGCGAGAATTTTGTAACTATGAAAGGAAAAGAAGGAAAATTTTTTTCTCAAACAAAAAGGAAATTTCAATTTAAATATATAATGAATTAAATAGATATAACGTCAAGTTTATATAAAAGCCAAATTAGGTTGTAATACCAATTTAATACGTAATACTAATTGTATATCCAATAAAGACGAATATCGGATCGACCTTTAAACTATTTTCGTATAATAAAAAAAGTATAATGTTCTGTAACCCATATGCTCTAAAATTGTTACTATTTTTGGTATATAACGAAGATTACCCGTGAAAAAAAATTTCCTTCTTGGAACATTTATTTTCATTATTATTGGTTGAGAATATTAACTAACTAATATTGTCATTTTTTTAAATTCTTTTTAATCCTTTTTATAGTATCATTTCTGTAATTATTTTTTAATACAGTTAAATACAATTAATTATCTATCATGCGCATATACGGTAAAAAAATAAAACTGTTTATAATAATAATAATAAATTAAAAATTTTTGTTTCATCTTCAAAAGATAACGTTTTTAATGAACCCTATCTCATTATTTTCACGTATGCATAAACTTTTTATAACATGCTTAAATATTTATTTATCTTTCGAACATTCATCCGAATATGGTAAATCTTTAATTAATATTAAGACCAATCAATAATCACAAGAATGAATCTAAAGAATAAATAGTACACGAAGGAAAAATAAACAGCAATTAGCAATTGAGTTTAAATTACACGACATAATATAATATTTTGAATCAGGTCTTTTTACTTTTACATTGTACCAATTTTAATGCCATAAAATTATGTAATACACTCATTCAATAATAGATGTAAACACGCGCACAGCATATATTTTTTTTCTTAAATAATGGCTAAAAACAATCCCATATCTTATATTTTGTGATCAGTCGTCAAAGGGATAGTCAAGAAATTTATTAAATGATTATTAAATATTATTAACTGTTATTAATTGTTATTAAAGAATTTCAACATTCTTTAAAAAGAAGAAAAATTATTGTAATTTACAAAAATGATTTAATTGTAATTTAATATATTAGATTAAAAAAAATTAAGGAAATTCCCAATAAAATAATTATTTTAAAGCCATTCGTTCTCGTAAATTATTCAAATCTTAATTCTATTTTTAGAATTTAGAATTAACAATATTTAAATTTCCAATAAAATAATGTTCAATCGTATCAGAAAATCCATAAAATCTTTATGATGACTAAAAATAATGAATTCATTGCGAAACGGATTTTTTAAAATTCCATAAATCAGTCCCGAATCCCGATTGTCATGTGCCCATCGGAACGACGGAACGACGGAACGTTGAATTTTTATAAAATAAGTATAAAGATCCTCGCATTTATTTTAATTGGTCGTTGTCGATAGATTACAAATTTTTTTTCATTTTTTTTTCGTTGTATATCATTTAATCTGGTATATACTTAAGTGAAGAAACCACTTATTTACACGGGATGAATATTTACACGGGTTAACGTATCACATCACGTGTTGCTTTGTAATTTGCGCCAGTATTGCGCCTCTATCCCTTGTAAAAAATTTTATCCGAATATTTCCGGTATATCCCTGTGCGAGTAAAAATTATCTCTGTGTAATCAGTGTTATAAATTCAAAAGATTCTTATACGCGCAAAGCGCATATCATTAATAAAATTCATATGCGCAACCTACTAATTTCATATGCGCTTTTTATATTAGATTAAAATAATAATAAGCGCTACTAAGAAAAATGCCGCCTAATATTTCAACGAAATACGCGGGAAATAAAAGCAATGTACGCTGTGTCTACTGCGCGAATCCAATTTGCATCACTGTGTGTAATTTCTGTAACTTGCATCCTTCTGGCGAGTTCAAAGCAATGCTAAAGGGAATGATATTGAAATTTCTAAAGAACAATCTTAATGATATATATCAAAGATCAGTATAATCTATTACATAAAGTATGACATTTGTTGGAAATGTTGGGGACAAAAATTAGCAAGAAGTGATTAACAAAATTGTTGCCCCTACGAAAATACAATAATCATAAGTTATAAATATCATCAGTTAATAAAAAGATCACATTTCATATATCTCATATTTCACATATTGCGATTATTTTTATGTAACACAGAAAAAAAAGATTTATTCCTTTTATGAATAGATGATACATGTACATCCATTTTGATGTTTATTATATCATCATTATCGAAATTTCCTAATTTCGTTCATGCATAAATGGTCTAACGCAACTTCGCCAAGAAACACGTCCTTAAATGAAGTTTGAGGTAAATAACCGGAACATTAATATCCGGGTGTCAATCAATTCCTATATAAGTATTTTCGTAACTGTTAAGATATGCGCCCTCATCTTTGTTTTCTCATTTAACAAAAATAAATTGATTCTACCCATTTCTTTTTCAACTTAACGAAAAAAATTTAAAAATAATTTAAAATTTTTTCTATCTTAAGTTCATAACTCTTAATTAATTAAACTTCATGTTACAATTATAAAAAAAAAAAATATTATTTTATTTACTTATTTATTATTATTTTTTTTTTTTTTAAAAAAAAAATGTCAACATCAAATGAACCAAATAACTCCGAGTCTGTTCAAAATGAAATTTCAAATCAAAATGAAAGTATAATTAATCAACGACCAAATCTACGTGAAACGGTACAATTATCAAAAAGTACATTAGCATTACTTAATCATCATGAAGAAGAGCAAAGTCCATCGGATGATGAGGAAGAAGAAGAAGAAATTTCACATTGGGATAAAATTTTCGCTAATGTCTTTAAAGCTCTTGGTGACAACCAACCAACTCAACCACGTTCTACAAATGCAGATCATCATAAGATACACAAGAGACCTTATATTCATCGTTTACAATCTCAGACTGATAGAAAATCTCTTGATTGTGGTTTAAGTGAACATCAATTAGCTGCGCCGTACATTGAAGAAGAACAACCTGAAAACCCCGAAGATTTCAAACGTCATAGTACAACACCTTTATTGACTCATGAAGAACAGCTGGAATCTTCAGAAGCTGAAGGTATATTTATGTATAATTTTTTTTTTTTCTTGAAAATAAATAAATATATTTCTTATTTAAATTCTTGTTTTAAAATAGGCTCGAGCGTACGTCCACATGAAAATAGTCTTAGGGAACGTGCAAAGAAAGCTTTAGCGGTACATCAATTTCAACATTTATTTACACCTTCTAATAAGGAACATTTAGAGCATGCTGGAAATTTATCATCTGAATTGTTGCCAATTTCAATTTCTGTTCCGTTCTTGTGGGCTCGTCTAGACCATAAAGGTCGTAGAGCGGTAATATAAATTTCTTAGTAGAACTTATGATTTAAAATATTATAACATCTTTTAATTTTATTTTATTTAATCAATTCAGCCTCCTATTATATTTGAAGCTTTAAAGGTTTGATCATAAAACTTTTTTTATTGTATTCATCGATTACGTGAACAGTAATTAAAAATAGGTTCATTTTTATTTTTATAATAATTAGCTTGCTATCACAGATTCTTATGTTGACCAGAATATGTATAATCTACAAACAATTTTTCGAATTGAGTTGGAATATGGTGATGTCAAATGGGTCATAAAAAGAACTGGATTAGAATTTTTTCAACTTGATTTTAAATTAAAAAAGATTGCTGGCATGCCGTCCTTCTCGACTGGTATGTCAGCATGGGTTGGAACATTATTTCATAGATCCGGAGAAAGACATGCAAGACAGGCTACATTGGCCCTTGAGAGAAGGAAAACTTTGCAAGAATATCTTATTCGATTAATAGGAGTATTGCGTAGACATGTTTCTTATGATCTTAATGAATTCTTGGAACTTAGTGCTATTTCGATTACAAGAGATATGGGTTGGAAGGGTAAAGAATGTTATTTGGAAAATAAAGTTGAAAAATTTAGGAGACCGATGTTTTTCTGGAGAAGCTCTAATGAAAAATGGGAAAAAGAATGGGTTATAGTTCGTGATTCGTATCCTTTTTTATTATTATTATTTTTTATATAATTTTCTTTATTCTTAACTTTATGAATCCTTAATATATATCAAAAAAAAAAAAATTATATAATAATCGTCAAATAGCTATATTGCATTTTGTACACATATAAGTTCAAAATACCCAGCAGATGTGTTTCTGTTGGATAAATATTTTAAATGCGTTAGAACTGAAAATAATGGGATTCATAAAGTTTTATTACAAGATCGCATTGATTTATCAAATAGTTCTCGTAAAATTGAGCTCAAAGGCGATAAACGTACCTTGGAAAGTCTTATGGAAAGTATCCATCAAGTTAAAGTATCATCTCCTTGGGTGAGACAACATCGGTTTGATTCTTACGCCCCAATAAGAGAAGCTGCAAAAATAAAGTGGTATGTTGATGGCAAAGATTATTTCTTCGCCGTTTCACAGGCCATTTTGGCAGCTAAATCTGAAATTTATATCGAAGATTGGTGGTTATCTCCTGAATTAGTAAGTATAAATATAAAGATACGTAATATGTGTACATATGTATATATATGTTTTATAAATTCAATCGTTCTAATAATTCCTTGTATAGTACCTTCGCAGACCTCCGAGTGAAAATGAAGATTTCCGATTAGATAAATTACTTAAAAAGAAAGCAGAAGAAGGAGTTATGATTTATATTGTTGTATATAAAGAAGTGAAATATGCTCTGACTTTGGATTCGCGTCATACAAAACTGTCATTAGAAAAACTTCATCGGAATATAAGAGGTTATTTTTCAAGATTTTAAGATTTTGATGATTTTGATTCAAATAGTTTGAAACATTATAATTTAATTATTTATTTTAGTTCAAAGGCACCCGGATCATGGACCTGAGGGAACGATGTTTTGGGCGGTAAGTAATATAGTATTCATGTATATTTAATTTTAACACAGTTTCTTATTCTATGAAATTTTTATTTTTATTTCAGCATCATGAGGTGAGTTTACTTCTTTAAATTATTTTGTTTATTACTTTTTATTCTCATTTATTTTCAATATTTGACACAAATTATATAGAAAATGGTTGTGGTTGATAGTCAAATAGCGTTCATAGGAGGATTAGATTTATGTTTTGGACGTTACGACACTCATACACATGAAATGATCGATTGGTTTCCTGATGAAACTAGAAGATCTCGATCGATATGGCTAGGATTAGATTACTCCAATCCAAGAGTTAAGGATTTTGTAAATGGTATTTTCTCTTTTTAATAAAGAATGAATTTTTGTTAAATAAATCCTATTACATTAAATAACTTTTATTTTCTGGTTTTTTTTATAGTTGCGGATTATTTGCATGAGATCATTGATAAAAAACGTACCCCTCGTATGCCATGGCATGATGTTTCTATAGGAATGGTAAATTCACACAATAAATTAAACTATGATTTAAAGTTTAAAAAATTTAATTTTAATTGTAATAATATTGATCTTTAGGTTGGACCTCCTGCTCGTGATGTTGCTAGACATTTTGTACAAAGATGGAATTTCATTAAAGATGAAAAGGCTTATAATAAAGATAAATTCCCATTCTTAACTCCAAAAGGAGAATATGTTAGTACTCGCGATGAAAGTTTATTCAGAGGTACTTGTGATGTACAATTGCTGAGAAGTAGTGCAGAGTGGAGTAGTGGGATTAAACAGGAGGTGAGTAATGTTTTGAATAATAATTATTATTTATTTATTAGATCAGATTTGATTACGCTTATTTATAATTCCGATATTTTTAATTGTTCAAATTAGAATTCTATCTATAATGCTTATGTTCATTTAATTCGAACTTCCAAACATTTTATTTATATTGAAAATCAATTTTTCAGTAAGTTTTTATATTCGGAAAATAATTAATATTTTAAGCAACTAGTATTTTAAGCAACACTTTATTTATTCATTTTTAATTTCTCTTATTATTAGTCACGTCCACCGAACATGAAAACAACTATGTTATTAAAAATAGGATTGGAGAGGTATTTATAAAATTTTAATCACAGTATCAAAAGTTGCCTTTAATTATAACTGAATTTATAGTACTAGCACTTAACATTTTTTTAAATTTATTGTCATTTTTTTTTTTTAGGCTATTGTTGAACGAGTGAAGCGAGCTCACAAAAATAATGAAAAATTCCGTATAATAGTTATTATGCCTTTATTACCTGCATTCGAAGCCGATTTAAGTTCAAAAGATGCTGGAACAATCCGGTAAATAATAAAAACCCCTTTATGAAGATTAAATGATTCATTTTTCTAATTTTAATTTTAATTTTTTTTTTTTAGTATGGTCATGCATTGGCAATATGTTTCAATATGTCGAGGCGGAAAATCGGTTTTAGAGAAAATTGCAGAGGCAAAAATTAATCCGGAAGATTATATCTCATTTTTTGCTTTGCGTGGTTATGATAGAATTCATGCAAATGATGATAAGGGAAAGAAATCTGATAGTTTATCAACGGATCATACTAAAAATGATTCTTTCTCAGATGAACAGTCTCGTCCATTTCCAGGTGATAGAATTGGCGGTGAGCCAGCTATCCCGTCAGGGATAAAACAGATGGATCTAAAACAAAATTTTGTAACCGAAGAGGTTTATATCCATAGTAAATTAATGATCGTAGATGATAGATTTGTGATTTGTGGTTCAGGTTTGTTAAAAAAAATTTGAATCAATTTAAGATATTCACTTTATTAACACATATTTGAGGATGATAATTTTCTAAAAAAAAAAAAATTTTTTATATAGCTAATATAAATGACAGATCACAGGTCGGAAATCGTGATTCGGAAATTGCAATTATTATTGAAGATAAGAAACATGTCAAATCACGCATGAACGGAGTGGAAGTAAGTGATTTGAATTAATTCTTCGAATTTCTTCTTTTATTTAATTATTTCTTTTAAATTTTATAGTATCAAGCATCAAAATTTGCATACACATTACGGAGCAACCTTTTCAAAGAACATTTGGGATTATGTGAACCACAAGACCATTCGACAGTTACGAAAAGTTCTTTGCCACCCGTGAAAAGGAAAATATTATTTGGTTTATTACACGAAAGAGATAGATCTATTTCTTCAATATTAGATGATGATATGAATTATAAACAAGTTAAAATTAAACATCCAACAAAAGAAGATGCAGTTGTTATGGATCCACTCTCTGATGACTTTTATAATTATTGGAAAGAAACTGCGAAAAACAATACTGAAACTTATCGATCGGTATTTAGAAGTATTCCTGATAAGAATGGTGTGTACCATTTTTTTTCTTTATTGAATACCTTTTAATGTTATGGAATTTAATTAGACTAATTTTATTAAATATCTTTTTATTTAGTAACGACATGGGATGAATATAGACACTTCGTTCCTGATCAAACTAAAATCCCCATAGGGCATGTCGCAAATTCGGAGATGACTATAGATGAAACAGTTGAAAAATTGAATCGTATTCGTGGACATTTAGTTGAATTTCCTTATGATTTTTTAAATAAAGAACATTTATTAGGAAGTGTAATTTCAAATGCCGTAACTCCCGCTGAAATATTTACATAGTTTAAAATACAAAAATTTAACTTTTTTTCACATAGTTTATTTAATATTTATTTTATTCATATTATTTATTATAACTTTAAATGTATTATTACATAAAAATCAATAAAAAGTTTAGTTTATTTTTTTTTTAATTAAAATGAATCAAAATTCGATCATTTGGGATCGACGGTACCTGATAATCACATGCCTTTAGGTCATATTTATAAATGTTTCACGAAATTTGCCCAGAGATTTTAATTAATCTTTTTGATTATATAAACAAACAATCATTATAAACTTACAAAAAAAAATTTTTTTTTGCTTTTTTAAAAAACTTTTTTTTAAACAATTCAAATTTAAATGAATCCACCAAGTTATGATGGAACTGTTCATCCAGATGAATGGATTAAACAAATTAGAACATTTTGTTATTTTAAACAAATTACAGAAGAACAAGATATAGTAAAATTTTGTAAATCAATGATACATTCAACGATTGATATTAATAATAATAATGATAATAATAATAATAATAATAATGAAATAGAAGAAATCAATACATTAGATTTACTTTCGAATGCTTTAAAATCTCATATAACATTTCAAATACTTAAAGATACATGTAAAAGACAATTACAAGTATTAAAATTTATACCAGAAATTCATGGAGGAGATACGGCAAAATTTATTTCATATTTTAATAAGAAATGTTTTGATGCGGAAATAAATGATTTAGAAGAACAAAAGAAATTATTATTTCATAGTTTTTCTGATGATTTTTTTCGTAAAGAATTTAATAAACAAATTCATAACGTTAATTCAAAAGAAGTTTTATTTAAATTATTTAATAATATAGTTAATGAATATTCTAAATTAATTAAATATGGTAATTTTGTATCCTTAAAACATGTTACTACTGGAAAATATTTAACTACCGATGATAAAAAATATCTTACTGGTTCAAGAGGTCAAATTGTAAGTAATTATTTATTTATTTTTTTTTATTTTCCTCGAAAATTTAAAGATTTAAAAATTCTTTTTTTTTTCTTTAAAGGTATTTGCAACTGATACATTACCCGAAGCTAATTCTATATGGAAAATTAATTATCCATTTGGAAGTCAACCTAAAGCAAATAATGAGATAGTATCATATGGAGATACGATCAGTTTACAAAATAAATTAGGAAAGATGTTATGGGCGTATCCAAATTATAAATCTCCAACTTCTGGTCACGTAGAAGGTATTTAAAATGCATATTTTAATTTAAATTTTATATATATATATATATATACATATATTGTATATATATCCAAAAAATACTTATAATTTTTTCTAATTATTTAGTTAGTTGTTATTCAATGAATCAATACAATAATTGGATGATTGAACCAAATATTAGTAATATTAGTACAAGTAAAAAAAGTAATGAAGAAAAAAGATATTTAAAATCAGAAGATAAAATTGTTATTGTAAATGAAAGTAAAGAAAAAGTTATGATTTTACATAGTCATAATATTAAATTTACTTTAGGTGATTCATTATATCAGGAAGTTTTTTGTCATGATAATAGAATTCATTTAAAAGATGAGGTGAGTTTAAATAATATGGTATAAGCAAAAAAAATTATTATTTTTATTGGAAATTACTAATTTTTATATGTATATATTTTTATAGTGGTGTATTGAACTTGTTGAACATTAAAAATACATAAGGATTTTTTTTAAAAAAATACATTTTTTTGTTTTAATATTTTTAATTGTCAAGAAAAAAGGATATTTTAAAATTAATTTTTTTTTTTTTAAAAAAAAAAACAATGTAACTTTTTAATAAAAAATGTCTTCGTAGTAAAATTTTATGTTCGCACGTGACAAATGATACACATGATAATCGACATACTGTATATACTGTCATGTGTTTATATTTGCGTTTCATAAAACGGATATAAAAATGCCGAGTCCTTTTTATTTAAAATTTACGCTTTTTCTTAAAAAAAATATTTAAAAAATATGGATATTCCAAAATATGACGGTAATATTCATCCAGATGAATGGGTAAATGATATTCAAAAATATCTTAAACTTAAATACACAGCTAAAAATGATGATGATTATTTGAATATTGCTATATCATTAGTAGATTCTAATATTATCTCACTTTCAGCTAAAATTAATAGTTTTGAGGAACTTAGTAACGCACTTAAAGAGGATATTTCTTTTACAGTATTTAAATGTACAAATAAAAGGTTATTAGAATTATTAAAATATATTCCTGAAAAAGAAGGTGGAAATACTTCAAAATTTATTTCAAATTTTCGTAAATTATGTTATAATTCTGAAATTAATGATATAGGAGAACAAAAAAATTATTTTTGTAATACACTTCCAAAACTTCCAAATAATAATGATAACAATTGTTATAATTATCTTCTGGAATTTATTAAGAGAAGAGAGAAAATTAAATCAATGAATGATTTAGTTAAAGAATTTGCGGAAATTATTGCAAATGAATTAAATTTAATTAGAAATGGATCTATTGTGGCTTTAAAGCATATTGCCACAGGAAAATATTTAAGTTCAATTGAAAATTTACGGTATATAACTGGAAGCAAGCGTCAACTGGTATATCTATTTATACATTCCTTTTTTATTGCATCAATGATTAACTTTATTCAATTATTTTAGGCTTTTGCAAGCAGCCCAGAGCCTGATCTAAATGCTTTATGGACAATTGAATTTAGTGAAGAATTAGCTATATATAATAAAACTTCTATAGAATTACGACATATCAAATCTGAAAATGTTCTTGGATTATGTTTCTATTTTTCCCGTGGATGTTTATATTACAAATCTCCGATAACCGAACATACAGAAGGTAATAAATTGAAAGTTTTTACTTAATTTATCATTAATTTAAGTGACAGAAAGTACTCATTAATAATTCTTTTTAGTATGTTGTGGCGGAAATGCATATAGTTGGAAGTTTAAGCATAGTAAATTAGAAAATCACCAAGGATATTTAAAATCAAATGATATTATTAATCTTAGCATTGATAAATATGATAAATCTCAAAGTACAAAGGAAAAGGTATTTTTACGTAGTCATGATGTTCAATTTACTATTGGAAATGAGACCTTTCAAGAAATTGTTTGTCATAACGAAAGATTAGGAGGAAATGATGAGGTAAGTTATTTTGTTTTGTATTTGAAATGTTTAATAAATAAAAATTTATTTATTTATTTTTCATTTTTATTAGTGGCGCATTGAACTTATTAAACAAGTTTGAATAAAGTAGGATGTAAGTTAAGTTATATTCGAGAAAATATGAACTACTTCAATTTATATGTCAAAAATTTGAAATTCCTTAATTATTGACAACTTGAGTAGCCAAAATTTTTGTGTATAATATTTATTAAATAAATAAATAGTACTAGATTTATGATGTTTTTCCTTAAAAAATGTACTTGTAATATTGATAGCTCAATCTTTCACATTGCGCCGAAAGTTCACGGTAATCCATTTTCAGAAATATTGACAATTCACGTAAATATAAGTGTCGCTGTTTACGATTTATGAAATGATCAATACTCAAGTTGCAGTGAAGTCTATTACCAATTTATTTGTCTGTTAAAAATATATAGTAATTTTTATTGTAATGGTATGATAAGTTTCAATTATTTGAGAGATTTTTTTACATTTTTTTTTGTCTGTTGAATGTAAAAAAGTATATAATTTTTTTTATTAATCAATCTTTAAGAAAAAGTAAATGTCGGTAATAATACTGCTTTCGTTTTCTATTATTGAAGATTTGAATTTGTCATTTAGTTTGTAGTTTTTTTTTTTGTGTTCGCACATGTGACAATGATATTGCATGATAATCGACATGTTTGTTAATACGCGTAATACGCGTTTCATAAAACAGTATAAAATTGGATATAAAAACGCGGAGTCCAATATTTTACGCTTTTTTCTTAAAAAAAAAACTTCAAAAATATGGATGTTCCAAAATATGACGGAAATTTTCATCCAGATGAATGGATAAACGATATTCAAAAATATCTTGAACTTAGACATACAGTCGAATATGGTGATTATTATTTGAGGACTGCTATATCATTAGTAGATTCTAAAATTATCTCACTTCCAGCTGAAATTAATAGTTTTGAGAAACTTAGTAACGCACTTAAAGAGGATATTTCTTTTACAGTATTTAAATGTACAAATAAAAGGTTGTTACAATCGTTAAAATATATTCCTGAAAGAGAAGGTGGAAATACTTCGAAGTTTATTTCAAATTTTCGTAAATTATGTTATTATTCCGAAATTAATGATATAGAAGAACAAAAAAATTATTTTTGTAATACACTTCCAAAACTTCCAGATAATAATGATAACAATTATAATTATCTTCTGGAATTTATTAAGAGAAGAGAGAAAATCAAATCAATGAATGATTTAGTTAAAGAATTTACGGAAATTGTTAAAGAAGAAACAATCCTAATTAGAAATGAATCTATCGTGGCCCTGAAGCATGTTGTAACAGGAAAATATTTAAGTTCGATTGAAAATTTATGTTATACATCTGGAAGCATGAATCAACTGGTATATCTTTTATACATCATCTTTTAATTTTATTTCATTGATAATTAATTTTTGTTCAATTATTTTAGGTTTTTGCAGGCGGCCCAGAGCCTGATCCAAATGCTTTATGGAAAATTAAATTTAACCAAGAATTAGCTTTACATAATATAACTTCTATAAAATTACAACATATCAAATCTGGCAAATTTCTTGGATTAATTAATTATTACTCCGCTCAGCTCAAGGCTTGTATTTCTTACAAATCTCCGATAACTGAACATACAGAAGGTAATAAGTTGAAGATTTTTTACCTAATTTATCAATTAAAGTGACAGAAAGTACTCATTAATAATTCTTTCTAGTATGTTGTAGCGAAAGTGCATATAATTGGAATTTTAATCATAGTAAATCAGAAAATCACCAAGGATATTTAAAGTCAAATGATATTATTAATCTTAGCGGTTATAAATTTGATAATTCTCAAAGTATAAAGGTATATTTACGTAGTCATGATGTTCAATTTACTATTGGAAATGATACCTTTCAAGAAGTTGTTTGTCATAACGAAAGATTAGGAGGGAATGATGAAGTAAGTTATTTTTGTTTTGTATATGAAATATTAGTTATTTATTTATTTATTTATTTTTGTTAGTGGTGCATTAACTTATTAAACAGGGTTGAATAAAGTAGGATGAGTTATATTTGAGAAAATATGAATTACAATTCCTTAATTATTGACGACTTAAGTAGCAGAAATTTTTTGTGCACAATGAATTTAACCAATGTTTGGAATTATATAATCTTAAATAAAAAGTTCTAGATAATAGTGCTAGATCCATGACGAATTTTCACTTATTATGTTGATAGCTCAAACTTTCAATAAACTAGTACGTAAAATAACTATTCTAATAAAATAAAAATCACGATAAAACACAAGTTGAAAGTTATAATGTTAACCACCAGTCCACTGAAGGTATCGTATTTGCGTATCTCAAACTACTAAAGAAACTTAAAGGTCCGGTGAGATCAATCTTCCACTTGCTTATTATATTACTAGTTTAGGTTATGCAATATGGAGAAAAAAAACGAAATTAGTTCATCTTAAATGTTAGCTACTGGCATATTCTTGATGAATGAAGACTTGCATTTTACGGTATATTCATGGTTATAGAAGATGATACTTCAAAAGTATTGCGATCAAAATAACCACTAAAGTATTATTTCAAACTTTTCCATTGACAAAAATCCGTATTTAGCAACAAGAGGTAGCATAGTTAGTAAGAAAACGTTCATTTTAGTCGATTTAAATCACAATAATGTTTAATACAGTAAAGAGAAAAGATAAAACTCATTAGTGATACCTTTAACATATATTACAGCTGCTGATAAAGGAAGTATATACATATATATACTTTAAGAATTCAAACAATCAAAGACAACGCAAAATTTTACTATTTAATGGGCTGCTGATTAAATTTTAAATTTTTATCATATAATTTTTAAAAAAGGTTGATGCCTGAAATATTTATATCTAATATTGTAATATTTTCAAAATTAGAAATTTAAATACCAAAAAGTTTGCAGAACGAGTACCCCATCCGAAAAAAATTCCGTGATACAGGGCCAGTATAATATGGAATTCAGAGCTCTGTTCACTTATAACTACTTAGTGGACATTACAATGTATATTACTAGAACATTATGTTGGTAGGTAGAGGGGATATATGATTTATCATATATTTAATTTTATGCATTATGTAAGATGCTACCATTTTACAAAGCTCTATAAAAGAAATGCGGTCAATATCAACTGCGGTACTGCGGTTAATATCAACTGATAGACAGATTTTTTGTTTGGTGGTACTAGCGGTGCTGTGCGATAATATTCGGAGAAAAATTCCGCATAAATTACTTAAAAGGGTTATTTTCGTTATTCAGTATAAAATACGATTTATACGACTTTGACTATCAGTTCTATCATTTTTTTAACTTTTCTGTATATTATTATTATTCAATATGTCTGATAATAAGAAAATGAAAGATACCGAAAATTTGATTGAAGAAAAAAAAATCATTACAAAAATTACAAAAAAAGATATACCAGAAAATGCTCAATTTTCAAGCAAACAAGAACTTAATGAGACCTCTTTAAGGATCAATAATTCAGAATTACAAAAAGAATTATCTCAAATTATTCAATATTTTGACAAAATAAATATAAAAGAAATTAACCCTATAACAGTGACAAATGAACAAGAAAAACTTTTATTTAAAAAAGGTTTTGACATAATAGTTGATGAAACAAATGATTTAATTTTTAGATTATTAAATAAAGGAATTGGATGGCAATTATTAGAAGAGCAAGTTATTGATTATTTTAATAATCATAATATTAATTTACAAGAAATTTATAATTGGTCATTATATAATCAAAATAGTGCCAATTCTATTTTTTTACTTGGGTATTTTAATTATAGGGGAATTGAGACAAGTGTAAATACTGAAAAAGCATTTAATTTGTTTGTTAATGCATCAGAAAAAAATCATATACTTGCACAATATTTTTCCGGGAATTGTTATGAATTTGGTAATGGAACTACAAAAAATGAAAAGTTAGCTTTTGAATATTTTGAAAAATCGGCTAATAAAACTTTCTCACATGCGCAATCAGAAATCGGTTATTTTTATGAAAATGGAAAAGGTATTACAAAAGATTTAAAAAAGGCCTTTTGTTGGTATGAAAAAGCTGCAAATAATGGAAATATAATGGCTATATATAATCTTGGCCTTTGTTATAAAAATGGAAAGGGTGTTAAGAAAGATTGTAATAGAGCTTTTGAATTGCTTAAGCAATCAGCTGAAGGAGGATATTTTCGTGGAATAACAATGTTAGGATATTGTTATGAAAACGGTATTGGAACTAATATTGATATGCAAAAAGCATTTGAATTATACCAAAAATCAGCAAATTTAGGAGAAATGGTAGCACAGTATAATCTTGGTAATATGTATAAATATGGAAAAGGAATTACAAAAGATATAAACAAAGCAATTTATTGGTATGGAAAATCTGCTGAACAAGGTGATCAAGATGCGAAGAATAAATTAGAAATACTTCAACAATATCAATAATTTATTATAAATTCTGTCTCAGTCTACTTTATGAAATAATCGTATATACGAAAGTGACTGAGTATTAAGGCAATACTTTTGTATCCAAAAAAAACAAAAAATTATTTTATAGAGAAATATTTTTTTATAAATAAATATAAGAATATAATTTTTATTAATACGATGATTATATTTTATTTATTATAGGTCATTTGCTTGAAGAAATTTTATGTTATAGTACGTTATTAAATGATTCAACTCATAAAACAAACAGTTACGATTGGCACTATTCATCTTGTATAATCCGTGAGAAGTCTCAATTATTGTCGTTTTGAGAAATATTGACAATTCACATAAATATAAATGAATAAATTACAACCATTATCTGACTTTGAACTTTGAAGCAAAGGTACATACTGGCATAAAATTCATCTTTATGCATATTAGGGATATCTGATGTCCAAGAGACTGGAATTAAACCGATTCATTAAATGGTTTGCAGGTGTAAGTACCGAAAAAAAAATATGTTCGATACAAATCCGATCAAGGATGGAGATAATTTTTATTGCTGTTTTCAGTGTGTTCTCTATATACGATTTACAAAATGATTACTCAAAATTTTTGAATATAACAACAGTAAAGACTTTTGCCAATTTATTTGCCTGCTAAAATATTTTTATATCTGATGAAAATAGTTACTTTAATGCATGGCGATGATAAGTTGCAATTATTTGAGATAAATATGAAAAATATATATATAAATTTTTTTATTATTAATCAATACTATTTTAAGCAAAATGTATACTGGAAATAATTCTGCTTTCGATTCTCTATTATTGAGATTTTAAAAATAGTGCTCGTGAACAGTGATCACAGTGACCATTTGAACATTTAACATTTGTCGCTTTAATAAATATAATAAATATGTCTTCGTAGTTTTTTTTTGTGTTCGCACATGTGACAATGATATGCATGATAATCGACACATATATACTAGCGTTTCATTAAACCTGTATAAGGCTGGATGTAAAAATGCCGAGTCCCTATTTACGTTTTTTCTTAAAAAAAATTTAAAAATACAGTATGAATATTTCAAAATTTGATGGAAATATTCATCCAGACGAATGGATAAATGATATTAAAAAATATCTTGATATTAAGCAACTAGATAAACATGAGGATTTTTATTTGAGGACTGCAATATCATTAATAGATTCTAATATTATCTCACTTCCAGCTGAAATCAATAGTTTTGAGGAACTTAGTAACGCGCTTAAAGAGGATATTTCTTTTACAGTATTTAAATGTACAAATAAGAGATTATTACAATCATTGAAATATATTCCTGAAAGAGAAGGTGGAAATACTTCGAAGTTTATTTCAAATTTTCGTAAATTATGTTATTATTCTGAAATTAACGATATAGAAGAACAAAAAAATTATTTTTGTAATACACTTCCAAATAATGATAACAGTTACCATTATTATTTTTTGGAATTTATTAAAAGAAAAGAGAAAATAAATTCAATGTATGAATTAGTTAAAGAATTTGCGGAAATTATTACATATGAAATTAATTTAATTAGAAATGAATCTATTGTAGCTTTGAAACATGTCGCTACAGGAAAATATTTAAGTTCAAATACTAAATTACGTTATACAACCGGAAGCAAGTCTCAATTGGTAACTTTTTTATATCACAACTTCCGAAAAAATTTTTTTTAATTGATTTTAATATAATTTATAATTTAATTAGGCTTTTGTAGGAAGTTCAGAACCTGATACAAATGCTTTATGGAAAATTAAATTCGATAAAGAATTAGCTATATATGATAAAACTTCTATAAACTTACGAAATTTCAAATCTGGAAATGTTCTTGGATTATATTATATTTACTTTAGTGGTCATCGTTATACTTATTACAAATCTCCGGTAACTGAACATACAGAAGGTAACAAATTTAATGCTTTTACTTAATAGTTTTTTACTTAATTTATTATTAATTAAAGTGACAGAAAGTACTCATTAGTTATTCTTTTTAGTATGTTGTAACGGAAATGAAATTAGTTGGAAGTTTAAGCATAGTAAATTAGAAAATCACCAAGAATATTTAAAGTCAAATGATATTATTAATCTTAGCATTTATAGAAAGGATACTTCTCAAAATTTATTTTTACGTAGTCATGATGTTCAATTTACTATTGGAAATGATACTTTTCAAGAAGTCGTTTGTCATAACGAAAGATTAGGAGGAAATGATGAGGTAAATTATTTTGTTTTATATTCGAAATGTTAAATAAAATATTTATTGTTTATTTTTCCATTATTAGTGGTGCATTGAACTTATTAAACAAGGTTGAATAAATAGGATGGGAGTTATATTTGAGAAAATATAAATTACTTCATTTTAATTATCAAAAATTTGAATAAATAGCCGTACAATATTAATGAATTTAACCAATGATGTTTTTCCTTAAAAAAATCTGATAGCTAAAACTTCCAATAAACAAACTACGTGCGCTGATTATTAAAAAGAATCATGACAAGTCATTTTCAGAAATATCGGCAATTTATATGAATACAAGTGGATAGATTTTTGCTATGATTTATAAAAGGATTAGTATTCAAATTGACAGTTATTTTAAGAGTATGATAAATTCCAATTATTTAAGAAATTTTTTACTTTTTTTCGTCTGACTGATGAATGTAAAAAATACATAATTCTTTTTTATTAATCAATACTTTAAGAAAAAAGAAAAATAAATATCATTAATAATACCATCACTAAATTATCAGGCAGTTCAGTGACCATCTCTGCCAGAATTGTAAACTTTACGTTAAGATTTTTACGTAAAATTAACGAAATATGTGTCCAATAACTGTTAATTGACTATTAAGTCATTAATCGTTATAATTATTATGTTTATGGACAGTAATTGGACAATACCGACTGCTTTATAACAGTTATATGACGAAATTTAAAGGACTGTCCAGTTCATAATGAATTATTGGTTTATATAATTTTGGTAAAATTAACTTACATATTTTCAACTTAAATAAATCAAAAACATACGTATTATAAAAAGCCTTGGTGATTAGATGATTTAGATCACGAAAAATGAGTACTTAGAGTCTTGAATTCAATTCCTAAAGGTAAGCAAATTAAAAAAATAATTTAGTTTAAATAAAAATTTCAATATATTTGCATAAAATCAGCGAATGCGCAGTAATTTATCATGTGACTTTTAGTCAAGTAAACTGACGGTTTATGAACGTACATGATGTAACGTCCAACATGCGGAGGGTCCGTTAATAGACAGTTATTGGATCATATGTACGGTACAATAATAAGTTTCCGTCTGCCTAGAAATTTAATGGTGACTCTTCTCATTTTTTGTTATTAAATCAGTGTGATGATCATTGGCCATTTAAGGATTTGCTTAACCATTTGTTATTTTTTTCATGTTCGCACATGTGACAAATGATATCATGATAATAAACATTATATAAACTAGTTTAAAACTGGATAGAAAAATGCCGTGTCCTTTTTTATCAAATTCTACGTTTTTTTCTTAAAAAATTTAAAAATATGGATATTCCAAAATATGCCGGAAATATTCATCCGGATGAATGGGTAAATGATATTCAAAAATATCTTAAACTTAGATACACAGCTAAACATGATGAGGATTATTTGAATATTGCTATATCATTAGTAGATTCTAATATTATCTCACTTCCGGCTAAAATTAATAGTTTTGAGGAACTTAGTAATGCACTTAAAGAGGATATTTCTTTTACAGTATTTAAATGTACAAATAAGAGGTTATTAAAATCATTGAAATATATTCCTGAAAGAGAAGGTGGAAATACTTCGAAGTTTATTTCAAATTTTCGTAAATTATGTTATAACTCCGAAATTAATGATATAGAAGAACAAATAAATTATTTTTATCGATTACTTCCATATAATGAATATTATAATTATTTTTTAACTGAATTTTTAAAAAGAAAGGAGAAAATCAAATCAATGAATGATTTAGTTAAAGAATTTACGGAAATTGTTACAGATGAATTAAATTTAATTAGAAATGAATCTATTGTAGCTTTAAAGCACGTTGCTACAGGAAAATATTTAAGCTCAATTGAATATTTATATTATAAAACTGGAAGTAAACATCAACTGGTATGTTTTTTATACATTTCTTTATTATTTCGTCGATGGTTAACCTTTATTCAATTATTTTAGATTTTTGCAGGCGATTCAGAGCCTGATCCAAGCGCTTTATGGAAAATTAAATTCAATAAAGAATTAGCTATATATAATAAAAATTCTACAAACTTAATAAACTTACAACATATCAAATCTGGCAATGTTCTTGGATTATATTATATTTATTATCATAGCTCCCCAGGTGGTTATACTTATTACAAATCTCCGATAACTGAACTTACAGAAGGTAATAAATTGGAAGTATTTTACTTAATTTATCAAACATTAATTAAGTTCTCATTATTTATTTTTAGTATGTTGTAGCGGAAATGAAATTAATTGGAAGTTTAAGCATAGTAAATTAGAAAATCACCAAGGATATTTAAAGTCAAATGATATTATTAATCTTAGCATTTATAGACGTGATGCTTCTCAATATTTATTTTTACGTAGTCATGATGTTCAATTTACTATCAGAAATGATACTTTTCAAGAAGTTGTTTGTCATAACGAAAGATTAGGAGGAAATGATGAAGTAAGTTACTTTGTTTGTATTTAAAATGTTAAATGGATATTTATTGTTTTATTTTTTTTCTTTATTAGTGGTGCATTGAACTCATTAAATAAGGTTGAATAAATTAGAATGTGAGCTACAGTATATTCGAGAAAATACGAATTATTTAATTTAATTATCGGAAATTTGAATTCCTTAATTATTGACAAATAGCTGAACAATATTTAATGAATTATTTTGATTTCAATAAATAATACTAAATCCATGAATCCATGATGTTTATCCTTAAAAAAGTCACTCGTATTGCGTAATATTGATAGTTTAAAATTTCAATAAACAAACTGTGTGCGTCAATTATTCAAATTAAAAAAAATCACGAAAGCCATATTCAATATAAGTGCATAGTTTTTTTTTTGCCGTTTTCAATGTGTTCGTTATTTACGATTTATAAAATGACTATATTTAAATTCATAGTTATTTTAATAGTATAAGTTTCAATAATTTTTACAACGTATACATGGGGGCGGAATTATTTCAGATAATTCGGCATTAAGGTGGCTGGCACATCAGATCATTATTAAGCGCCCGTACAATAACAATATTATTATCCGGACCAGAATGACCATCATATTAATTAAACTTTTTTTATACTTTCATAAGCTTTATATCACATTAATATAACTAATTAGTTTTATAAAATCATGTGCTTCACAGATTTAGTGTATAATTTTTATACGCAATTTTAATAAATTCAATTATATTAAGCGTGATGTGCAAAATATTGGTACAGCGAGTACATGATGGCCGTATAATATTACACCGAATTTTGTATATTAAAAAATAGTATCACACTAGTAAATATAATTTCTTTTTTTTTTATCAATACCGACTTTAAGAAAAACACATACAGTATCGGTAATAATCATACTATTCATTTTCGATTTCAAATTAGTGGACAGTGATCACCAGGATCATTTGGCTATTTAAGGATTTGCTTAACCATTTGTCATTTAGTTTGTTATTTTCCTGTGTTCGTGCATGTGATAATCATTATAGTTTTGTAAACCAGTATAAACTGGATATAAAAATACCGAGTTCTTTTTTTATCAAAATTTACGCTTTTCTTAAAAAAATTTAAAAAAATGGATATTCCAAAATATGACGGAAATATTCATCCAGATGAATGGATAAACGATATTCAAAAATATCTTGAACTTAGGCATACAGCTAATACTGGGGATTATTATTTGAGGACTGCTATATCATTAGTAGATTCTAATATTATCTCACTTCCTAAAATTAATAGTTTTGAGGAACTTAGTAACGCACTTAAAGAGGATATTTCTTTTACAGTATTTAAATGTACAAATAAAAGGTTGTTACAATCGTTAAAATATATTCCTGAAAGAGAAGGTGGAAATACTTCGAAGTTTATTTCAAATTTTCGTAAATTATGTTATAACTCCGAAATTAATGATATAGAAGAACAAATAAATTATTTTTATCGATTACTTCCATATAATGAATATTATAATTATTTTTTAACTGAATTTTTAAAAAGAAAGGAGAAAATCAAATCAATGAATGATTTAGTTAAAGAATTTACGGAAATTGTTACAGATGAAACAAATTTAGTTAGAAATGAATCTATTGTAGCTTTAAAGCACATTGCTACAGGAAAATATTTAAGTTCAGTTGACAATTTACATTATACAGCTGGAAGCAAATGTCAACTGGTATGTCTTTTTATACATTTCTTTTTTTATTTCATTGGTAATTAACTTTATTCAAATTTTTAAGGTTTTTGCAGGCAGTCCGGAGTCTGATACAAATGCTTTATGGAATATTAAATTCGATAAAGAATTAGCTATATATAATAAAACTTCTATAAACTTACAACATATCAACTCTGGCAAAGTTCTTGGATTATATTATTCTTACGAATCATTCTATCGTAATTATACTTATTACAAATCTCCGATAACTGAACTTACAGAAGGTAACAAATTTAATGTTTTTACTTAATAGTTTTTTACTTAAATTAAAGTGACAGAAAGTACTCATTAGTAATTCTTTTTAGTATGTTGTACCGGAAATAAAAGTTGGAAGTTTAAGCATAGTAAATTAGAAAATCACCAAGAATATTTAAATTCAAATGATATTATTAATCTTAGCATTGATAAATATGATAATTCTCAAAGTACAAAGATATATTTACGTAGTCATGATGTTCAATTTACTATTGGAAATGATACTTTTCAAGAAGTTGTTTGTCATAGCGAAAGATTAGGAGGAAATGATGAAGTAAGTCATTTTACTTATATTATTTTAAATGATAAATAATATTTACTGGTTTTTTCATTTATTAGTGGCGCATTGAAATTATTAAACAAGGTTAAATAAATTGGGATGTGAGTTATATTTGAGAAAATATAAATTATTTTCAATTTGTTTGTCAAAAAATTTGAATTCCTTAATTATTGACAACTTAAGTAGCCAAAGTTTCTGTACATGTTGATTTTAACCAATGTTTGAATTTTTAACAATCTTAAATAGTGTTAGATTCTTGAAGTTTTTTTCATTAAAACAATCTATTTTTATTCAAGATTATTACACTTATTTATTATAATTGTCATAAGGATAAAATTATATGTGGATTTTGTCCTCATTAGTTATAATTTAAAACTTCTTATTTCTTTTATTTCTTTTTATTTTTTTTTTATTCTTTTATATTTTATTCTAGATAGTTTATTAATTGTTTATTATTATACACATATATATTTTATTATATTTCTTGGCGTGTCCTTTATTGAGATGCCCACATCGGTGTATAATATCGATAGTTCAAACTTTTCGATAAACTACGTACGCTGACTATTCTAATTAAAAAAAAATCCGATAAAAATAAAGTTTTCAGTTTGATCGCTATATACAGTACGGTTTGTAAAATGATTAATATTTAAATTGCCAGCATTTTTGAATATGACAGTAAAATCTTTTTCCAATTTATTTGTCTGTTAAAAAAAAAATATATTTATATATTTTCATTTACTTCTCAAAGCTTGCTCATAATGATAATAATTATTTAATAATGATGTTTTTTGAGAAATATTTACTATTTTTGTCTGTAAATGTAAAATATATTTTATTAATCGATATTCTAAGTAAAATAATAATTCTGCTTTCATTTTCTATTATTGAAGATTTCAAAAATAGCGCCCAACATGGCAGTGGTCATTTGATTTGCTTAACCATTTGTCATTTAGCTTATTTCTTAACTAGAAAAACTTAGGAAGAGATGAAATCGCAAAATTCTCAAAAAAAAAGACTAATATGATCCGTTTCCAAACGAGACCAGATAATGCTGCATTTCTGCAAAAAGACAGTACGTCCTACATGGACGCCTGTACTAAAAGCTCCATTCCTTTTTCCAAATGATAATTTATATCTAAGTAATAAAATAGCAATTTTTTAAAAAAAGGAATAATAACCAAATAAAAATATAACTAAAGAGGTTTGAACTGATTATTATATGGACAATCGTTTTCTCAAAGATTGGTTAATTGGTTAAAAATTTCTCAAATTGAACGATTTTTGATTTAAACTTTGATAAATTTTTTTTTTTAATATATTAGTAAACTTATCAATTAAATTTTCTATAAAATTGAGGAATCTTAATTTATTATAAAATCAGGTGAGAATGATGTATAACCTGCCTATTGAACCTAACCTTTACTTACAATTTCTCAAATTATGTTCGCGCTTGATAATAAGGTAAATATCTTAATAATTTGAGAATCCTTACAAATAACAACCTGATAATGTTTTATTTATCAAATTTATAAAAAAAGTGCAATACATAGTTAGTAATAAATCAGTATGTATATGATATTAATAGTGTTGAAAGAAAAATTTCGTTATTTAGGGTTTTAGAACACTATTTATTATATATTTATATTTGAATGCTTTTATAAAATAAATGTATTTGTTTTTTATTGAGGTTTATCTTATTATAAATGTTATTTATAGCATAACAATTCATGTAATATAAAATTCGAAATTATACAGCAAATAGGCTGAAATAAAGCTTTTAAACATCATAAAAATGCAAAATTTTATATTTTAACTGAGTAATTAATTAGACTTAATCGATTTACAAGTATTCGGTTATCAACTTAACATGGCTGGTTAATTGATTATTAATCATTATTCAGTCAAGTTCCATTCAGTAGTTTTCGTTAGATTGGTTGATATCATGTGAATTTAATTGAAGAAATATATATCGATAAGGCTATAATTATAACGTCAACTAACATTACTCTCAAATTATTCGGATCATTTGTCATTTGATGTCTTTCAACTAAGGTAAGGATTAATAAAATTTTACCAACGATTAATAAAAATTTTCTTGCACTCTTGCACCATCAACTTTAGAAAAAACAATGGTTCTTTCGAAATATGATGGAACTATTTACCCAGATGAATGGACAAATGATGTTCAAAAATATTTTAAACATAAAAGTATTAACGATTTCGATGGTTTGAAAATTGCTAAATCATTAAGTAGATCCCATTGTCTCGCTTCTGATAGTCTTGATAAACTTCGTAATGCACTTAAAGAAGATATTTCTTTTACAGTATTTAAATGTACAAATAAAAGATTATTAGAATCATTAAAATATATTCCTGAAAAAGAAGGTGGAAATATTTCAAAATTATTTCAGGTTTTCGTAAATTATGTTACAATTCTGAAATTAATGATATAAGAAAACAAAAAATTATTTTTACTTCCAAATGAATATGATAATTACGATTGTTCTAGTTATTTTTTGGAATTTTTTAAAAGAAGAGAGAAATTTAATTCAATGAATTAATTAATTAAAGGATTTACAGAAATCATTACAGATGGATTAAATCTAATTAGAAATGATTTCATTATAGATTTAAAGCGTGTTGCTACAGGAAATTATTTAAGTTCAATTTACGATTTGCGTTATACAACCGGAAGCAAGCGTCAACTTGTATATCTTTTATATATTTTTTTTATTTATTTCATTGATAATTAACTTTTATTCAATTATTTTAGGTTTTTTGCAAGTTCAGAGCCCGATCTAAATGCTTTATGGAAAATTAAATTTGGAACAAAATTAGTTATAAATAATGACACTTTCATAAGATTACAACATATTGAATCCGACGATAATCTTGGATTATGTCATCTTTATGCATGTCAATATGGTTATACTTATTACAAATTTCTGATAACTAAACATATGGAAGGTAATAATAAAATTGAAAGTTTTTTACTTAATTTATTATCTTAATTAAAATATTCATCATTATTTTTTTTTCTAGTGTATTGTAGCAGTAATGATTATAAATGGATCTTTAAACACAGTAAATCGGAAAATCATCAAAGATATTTAAAATCAAATGATATTATTAATATTAGTATTAAGAAGTCATGCGATATTAATGGTACTAAAGATGGTTCAGTTGAATTTTTACGTAGTCATGGATCATGATGTTCAATTTACTATTGGGAACGATACTGTTTAAGAAGTATTTTGTCGTAATGAAAGATTAGGAGGAAATGACGAAGTTATTTTGTTTTATATTAGAAATGTTAAATAAAATATTTATTGTTTATTTTCTCCATTATTAGTGGCACATTGAACTTATTAACGAGTTGAATAAATTAGAACGTGGGTTGTAATTGATTTTAAATTCATTACTTGTCAGAAATTGACTTTGAATGATACCAAAATTTGATTTTTGTAACTAGTGCTAGATTCTTTTTTTTTTTAGTTTTCAAAGAAATGTAATATTGATGATACATTTGTATACCTTTTTTCTGCAAAATTAATGAATATTTTTAACAAGAAGTATTGTAATGAAAAACAAAATATTTGTCCATTCAACAAATAAAAAAATATGTAATATCAGATGTGCATATTATACAGTAAATCTTGAACATTCTACCGGTGAAATTAAATGTCACGTGAATATTTCGTTTGTCTTTGCTGCGTCACGTCATTAACCAATAAACAAGTTCGAACTGTTTAGTACTTCAACAACTGTTTATTACAATTAGTTATATAATTATATTATTTTATATATAATATAATTTATTATTATCATAAAATTTACTTTAGATTTACAATGGGCTTGTATTTAGTTAAAGAATTGTTGTAGATCTTGATTATTCAAGTTATGATTACTACAACCATTTTAATAATTTTTAAATAAAAAATTATTTTTCTAATGATAATAATAAACATTTCGATAGTTATCTACTTCGTTAAATTTTTTATTACTATTTAAAAATTATAGTAATAAATATACAATAATGGATTATTATAAAGTAGAAAAAGAAAACTTTGTAACATTTTAAATGTTTAATTATTTGTTATATAAATATTATTCAAGGCATTTGATTTACATATTAGACAATTAGTAGTCAATTTAAGATACAGTAATTCATCAGTTTCTGCATTGAAGAGCTGGACCCGCAACAGATACACACATGTTGGCATGCTATAAATCTTATTTAGTTCTTTTAACTTTTACAAAATAATATTAGAACGTGGGAAACGAATTTTGGAAAAACACTAATCATGATAATCATGGAAAATAATATTTTAACTAGTAAATCATTAATTGGAGTATAGTTTCCTACTTGAGAGTATGTTGAATATTTACCATTTTTATGTGATTTTTTCCGAGATTGAAATATTCGACCATTATACTTTATGTATAACCGGTCATAGCAAAAAAATAAATACAATATTTATGCTTGTAATCCTTATATTAACATGATATGTTTGCTAATTTATTTTCTTTCACAATTTCAGAATAGTATAATGGCAATATGTGTAAAATATGACGCTTATATTTATAATAAATGGTGCAAATCATGCCAAATAGGCTATTTAAGAGAAATGGTCCAGTGGAAATGAAAAATTGATAATTTAGTTCAAGAAATACAATCAAAAATATTAAAAGTTAATTTCTCTGACGATATTATATTGGATGGATACCGTACAAGCCAGTTTGACGAGATTAGATTATGTTTAAAAATATGGATATCATAAATTTACTGAAAAGTGAAAATAAATTCATATGAAACTAAATCAACCAATCATATATTCCGTATGATTATAATAATAATACTTTTTTTTAGCAACGTGATTTATGGAGGGGTAGCAAAATTCTGAAAAGTGTAATAACTTTACTTGAGAGTCTAGACGACAAGTGAACAGACGATTTATTTCATGAATGAAAATCATTTAGTCATTAGAACATTAGAATCAAGTTCCAGAATTGTTAAAATTGTACATGATTGGATCTTAGTAATTTTTTGAATCATGTTATAAATTTTGCAAACCACAATTTTGAATCTCGTGATATTCATTCAATAAAATTTATTGCACGTGACTAATGTCTAGATGGGTTAATATTTTAACTTTTTAGACTTTATATATAATAAAAGAATCCACTGATGTATAATATTCAGGGAGCTTAATCATGAATTATCCAAGTATTTATTTTTATTTAATTATAATAGAAGAAACAATAAAAAATTGAAAAAGGAAAAATTCTTGAAGAAAAATAACATCACTAGAAATATATTAAGTAATCTAAGCAATTTAAAATTCCATAGTTTTACATGAAAATTCTATAGCAAATGTTAATAGGTAAAAAGTCGTAGATTTAGAAATATATATGGAATAAATGATTTAGAACATTTTTCTCAACTTGGAATTGGAACTATTAATGTTGATAGAAAAAAGGCATTAAGAAGCTGCTGCAAATTTAGGAATATAATTTGGAATCTGTTATAAAATTAAGCGAACTGAATGATTTAGGATGTTATTATCAACTTGGAGATGCATTGGAATAAAAATATCGGAACTTTTAGAATAAATAATTAAATTTGTAAAATTTGTAATACTCTTTATCTTTCTATGTATAATTTTCCAAAGTACCAAAAAATATTGATTATAATAACAATAAACTTTTAAATACGTACAATTAACAGTTAAAACATTTTATAATCGAATTATATATAAAAGCGGTTTCTCCACTCAAGCGTATTATTAACGACGTAATACATTCAGTAATATTGTATGTGCAACAATAATCAAATAATCAAATGACGAAAATCATGCATCGGAGCTCAAAATTGTGATTATAATCGCAACCATCAGTTTTACTAATAATGACTCAGCCACAACAAACTTTCCCATTAAATATTTCTTTTAAAAAATCATTCTTTTTTACACAAGTACTCGTGTTTTTTTCTTTCGATACCTGTAATTTTTTTATAATGATATATATATTCCTTCTTTATAACGTAGGATTTTTTTATTAACTTGCTGTTTAGAAACACATAAATATCTTACGACTTCGGCCACTCATATTCAAGCTATTTTTCACCTATTAACTCCTGAAACTAATATTATTAAAAATATCGTAAGCAACTTCTAGTTAAAGGTGTTGTCACTGTTGTGAGTTGTGGATAGTTATGGCATATCTTTTTCTAAAAATAGAAAAAGAAAAATCAAAATGAACATCAAGTATCAATAATGATATTTCTATTATTCGGGTAAGTGGAAATGGCTAAGCTGGGATGTACAAGGGACTAGTGCACCTAGTGTGCTTTGGTTATCCTCCTCTTCTAGTAGTCTGGTTACCTTCAATGAGAAAAATAATATCTCAAGCTATGTCGCAGACTTCTGTATGTGGGGCCCGTCCCTTTGGTGGTGGGTCTCATGTCTTATTATCAACATGACAGTACCTCTGCACGAGTTTGATTACTCACGATATACGTTAATGTCAGTTGATAGTAGGCATGGGGGCTTGAATCTGTCTTTTCTGCAAAGCTTACTTAGAGTACTCGAGTCTTCTAACTATTTTACCATATATTGTTATATTTTTTAGATTTTATTCTCTCTTGTTAGATTCACTTTTACTTTTTACAGTAAGGATTGATATGTATTAAGATTTTTCAGGTTATTTGCTTTAGCAAATTTATTTCTAGTATTCACAATAAATGATAGTTAAATTTTCATTAACATTCAAACCGTTTATTATTTTATATAGTTATATACTATTAGATTCAATTTTTTAAAAAAATGGTGTACAATGTTATTTGATTGAAATTATTGTAAGTTTACTGAATTTATAAAATAATAATATACAAAGCTATTTATTATTATATATAAAATAGAAATGATAGAAAACTAAAATAGCAATAGTTTCTATCTCTTATCACTAATCTTTATTCACTGATGAAAACTTGAAGTTAAGATGATGATTTTTTTTTATGTTGGTTAATTATTTTTTAATCAAATTTTTTTAGAGTGTTAGAGTACATAATTATTTTACTTTTCGTTTATCCATTTTTTATTAGTAATTAACAAGATTTCTTATTTAAAAATTCTAGATAACTCATTATAAGAAACTCAAATATAATTACGCATCAAAAATATGTTAATAGGTTCCATTAAATAATTCGTATATGTAATTAAATCTCTATATGTTTATCTTATGGAAAATATGTTTAACAATACTTTCTCATAAATTAAATAAAGATGTTTATCAATGTATAAATATGAATCCATATTTCTGTTGCCATGTATACTGTAAATAATAAAGAGAAAAGACAATAGAAAAAATCCAGAAGTTATTTTTATTTTTATAGTACGTTTTTCATCACATTATTTTAACGTATTATTTGCTTATTAATAATGATAAATCCACGTCGAGTCACCTTAAAAAGATTCTATTGCAACAAATACAAAGTATTGTCCTCATATTTGTAAGTTGTGAGCGACTAGCATGTAAATTATAGGTTAACGCTCAATTTTATTAACTTATTGACAGAGAAAAAATTTTACCTAATAAATGTTGAAGCATATGGCCCGGAAGGTTTTTTTTTTATGCAAATATGTAATGCAGAGTACAACAATCATTTATATATGAATTGCTGCAAAATAATGATCATTTCTCAGTTTTTAAGTTGTTAGCCTTGAAGGTTACACAATGTGTTATAAAATGTTTTGTTGCCTGTCTACTCAATGCAATATATAATTCATGTATATTTTACGGGTTTTTAATATCAGATGTCAATTATTCTTTTGAAAACCCGCATACACAGCAAGGGGACCCTTATATATCATCCAATTAGATGATTTTTATACTTATATATTTAGATTACTAGAAAATTATATAATTATAATAAGGAATGTGTAAATTACAGTATATAATAACAAAAATAAATGGTGTAATTGTGTAAATCATTTAAATTCCATCGTTTAAAGGATGAAAATTTAATTATTAAAAAGTCGTAAGTATATTAACATTTTGAGTTGCAACACTGTATATTTGAGATGATTAGTAAATAATATTCTCACAAACATCATCTTTAAAAAATATGAGTTTACTTTTTTTATGATATTTTAATCATTATTTATTTTAAAAAAAATAATTTCTTTTACCAGTATATACCAAAAATATTAGAAAGAATTATGAAATACAGTGTGGGACAAAAAAATGAGAATCAAAAATTCGATCATGAATACTTAAAATTATCATAATAAATCATGTGAAATTTTACTATATTTTTAAAGCAAAAGGTCAGCTGACTTTATTAATACATTTGCCATTAATTCAGTAACTAGGTAAACGGGAACCGTTGAAAAGTCCGTCGCATAATTAAATAATGGCGCAGTGGCTTGTTTAAAAATAAATAATGCGTTACAAAAATGTGTTACAAATAAATGTGTTACAAACAAAAAGGGAAATAAGCAGGGGTGGTATAATTCAAAAAAGGAAATTATAGTGACGTAGGTGGAAGGAAGGAAGGAAAAAACATGGGTTAAACCGGTACTGTGAATTTTACTAAATAGTCCATCGCTAAAGTTCCGGACAATTAACTCACAATATCATTTTATTGACTTTAAAATATTAATTAGAACAATTTTTAGAATATTTTGTCATTTCTCCACCATAAATTCTTTCAGATAATTATAATTTTCTGGCATTTGCTTCTCTGCCTTACACTCTATGATAATATATGAATTTTCAATAGGATTTAAGTTATAGCTGTCCGATGGACACTCTAAAACTTCTGGAAATTTTTTTGAGAAAGAGTTTGGCAAATTGACTAATATGCTTGGGATTATTGTCTTATTTGGAAATGCCAAGCAATGGCCAACCAAGCATCTGAAAAGATCTCAAGAGCATGTATACAAAAAATTTCTGCATAAAACTCAGTTTTATGATTCATCTGA